>CAUYPK010169703.1:0-47143 GCA_963574355.1 Loris lydekkerianus
GTGGCGGGTTCAAACCCAACCCCGGCCGAACTGCAACCAAAAAAAAAAAATAGCCGGGCGTTGTGGCGTGCGCCTGTAGTCCCAGCTGCTCGGGAGGCTGAGGCAGAAGAATCGCAGAAGCCCAAGAGCTGGAGGTTGCTGTGAGTCCTGTGACTTCACGGCACTCCACCAAGGGTGGTAAAGTGAGACTCTGTCTCTACAAAATAAATAAATAAATAAATAAATAAATAAAAATTAGACGAAAACTGGCAACAATGAACAAACTGAACATAGTAACACAGACAGCCAGTTCCTCCACAATATTAAGAGACATTGTAGCCTCCATTACGACACATTAAGGGGTAACATTTCATGATACTCAATTCTCTGGGCAAGTCGGAAGTTGCCCTTGAGTAAAGTTGTTAACTTTTTGATTTATTAATCAGAACGGTGTAACATTCCACAACCTCTCTCCTACTTCCTCGAATCTTACAACTGAAAGGCTCACCAACTTCAGCCCTATTCATTCCACAGGAGTTTTCTTTTTCCCCCACTCCATTTGTTTTTTATTTGTATATATTCACGGGGTATAAGGACAATTTTGCTCCATTGATACATTGCACTGTGGTGAAACCAAGGGCCTATGATGCAGCCGTCACTGGAGTACCCCACATTGTACCTGCCAAGCTCCTCCCATCATCCAACCCCCTCCCACTTCTCCACGTCTGTGAGTCCCCATGGTCTGTCATTGCACACTCTATGTCCATGTGCCCACATTATTTAGCTCCCACTTATAGATGAGAAGATGCAGTGTTTGTCTTATGGTGTCTGAGGGGTTTCACTTAAAATAATGACTCAAATTTCACTCTTGTTGCTGGAAGACATGATTTAATTCTTTTTTATGGCTACATAGTATTCCATTGTGTATATATACCACATTTTCTTTACCCAAAGGAAAAGAAATCACAAGGAAGAATTGAATAGCTATAATGTAGCATGTTGGGTACTTGGAGATTCAAAGACTGCCCCCCAAACCTCACAAAGCTCCCGGTCTGGAGGACAAAACCTTGATAATAGTGCTGCTAGGATCAAGGAAAAACATTATTACAGGTGTGAAGATGGGGTTACAGAACACGGCACATGGCTTTAGAGGGAGAAGGTGTATCCAGGTCAGGGAAGCCTTCCCAGGAGACTGACTCCAATCTTGAAGAATGTGCAGGACGTGGTCTGAGAATAAAGACCCAGAAGCGGGAGAGGAAGGCCAAGGAGTGTCTGAGCTGTGCTGCTCCATATCATAGCTGCTAGCCGCTGTAGAAACTTGCAAATGCTCCATAGTGGCTGGTTTATAGTACTGGACTGTGCAAATATGGAACATTTCCATCAGCACAGGAAATTCCATTGGACAGCACTGATCTCCAACAAAAAGAACAGCAAAGGCACAGAGACGGAACAACTGCAGGTGGGTAGGCACAGCTGGAAGACAGCAGACCTCGCCAGGGAGGACGGCAGGCAACGAGGCGAGGCGGGCCCACCCCAGGCTGGCCAGCAACGGCGTTGGCTGATATCACAAAATTCAGGAGGATTCAAGTCTTGGCAAGTTCTGCCTCTCATTATCGACCAGTCATTATAGCACTGAGAAGCTGCATGGCTGAATCATTTGAACAAGCGTACTAGGTTCACCAATTGTATTTATAAAACCATATGTCTAATGGAAGCAAAGGCAACTTACCACATCATGGATTCATTATTTCTCTTTGAAAAAAGGAGATTGAATTTTTTATTTGGGCATCTTACCCCTCTTTTTATTTTTATATGTTAAGAAAAATCTGTGTAACATTTCACACTTACAAAAACTGGGTTTTTAAAAACAAGTTTCTTGGTTCTCCAGTAACATGGCCTTTGGTAGAGCCAAGTTTGGGCTGTAGAAAACCATGATCACGCTGTTAAGAATTCGAGAATGATTTGGGGTAAGTTCGATTCAGTCCCACCAAGCATTATTTCTCAAATAATTAAAAAAGGATCACAATGAGACTTTAAAAATTATATAGATACAATTAATATAAAGGATTACAACAGTAATTTTTGATTCCCCTCTCCTGCAATTCTTGGGGCTCTTAGTAGACCATGTGGGCACATGGGGGTATAAAGGACTGGGGTCCCTTAACCTCTTCGGGCTGTTTCTTCATCTGTAACACAGTGTTGAAATGGCCTCTCTGGAGATGTGATAAATCTGAACTCAGCTTTTCCACATAGAGTGCTTAGCATATAAGGCCACTCTATTTGTTGAGGAGGCAGGAGGAATGAGGCAGCTGTCTGCTGTCTGCCAAGCCACTTATATATCTGATGGTGCTGTTAATACCAGTCTGAAGTCTGTTCCAATACTTCTGGTAATGAAATCTCCTGAGATGGATTCTAAGATCTTTGACACCAAAAATGCACAATTAAAGATTATAAAGTAACAAAACCACAAAAAATAACAAAGAACTCATATTTATGTCAGACACTGTATGGCTTTCATGAAGTAAGTGTTTGGCACGGAGCACCCTGAGCTTCCTTACTCACAATACCATTAATGGCTCGGGCATTTTTTTCACAGGGCCCTCAACCAGAAAGCAGGCCGAACATTCTTGCATATTAAGTAGTTATAGCCAATGTATGGGTAGTAATTGATGAAGTGTCCAACGGAAGTTATTGTGTTCTTTTAAACAAAATGTAAAATATCCCAAGACATCCCTGCGGCTTCCTTGCAGCACTGTAGGTCACCTCAGCACACAGTTTGTGGTTTTAGCATTTTGCACTCTACAAAGCACTTTCACAGCTCCTGGCTCACTCACTGGCACTGCCGCAATCGCGAGACACTTTGCCAACGAGAGAACTCTGACCACAACTGCCTGGGTGCGTTCAAGGCTGTGTGCGACGAAGTTGCAAGTCAAGACACAAGTTTACTGGGATCTGACTCCAGAGTCCTCCTCCTGTTCTGTTTGCTGTTTCTTCTACCACTCAGAACATCAATGGCAACTTTTATTAATCTTCATGGTTTCTTAATATTACTCCCCACAAACCTTAAGAAAATGAGATATGCAAGGAATATTTCCATGTGAAAATGTTTCTTTTTAAATTTGTATTTCAATTCTTTGACTAGACAAAAAGTTACTCTAATTTTCTTTCTTTCGTTCTTTTCATTTTCTTTCTTTTTTTTTTTTTTTTTTAGATGGAGTCTCACTCTGTTACCCTGGGTAAAGTGTCATGGGTCATCACTGCTCATAGCAACCTCAGTCTCTTGGGTTCAAGCGATCCTCTTGTCCCAGCCTCCCACTTAGCTGGGACAACAGGCATGTGCCATGACACCCTAATTTTTCTATGTTTTTAGTAGAGATAGGATCCTGCTCTTGCTCGGGCTGGTCTCAAACTCCTGAGTTCAAGCAATCCACTTGCCTTGGCCTCCCAAAATGCTAGGATTATAGGCCTGAGCCGCTGCACCTGGCCCAAAATGTTTTTTATAGTATATGAATCTACACACACATACACTCACACACACAAACTATTCCAGCAGGTGCATGCATGTTTTAGGGTAAATTAAGGTCCAGTAGTCACCTCTTATTCACAGAGTGTGTGTTCCTAGACTCCCTTGTGATTGCCTGAAACCACAGATAATATTTCTATTCTTTATTTCCCTTGGAATCAGTCTCTTAAAGCATCATTGCTGCCATCGTATCTGTTGTCATACTATTAAGGAGATTGCAATGTGCATCTTTATAATCACATGTATTCTGACTTATTTGATGAAACAAGTAGGTTAGTCACCTGAATCCTATCTGATAAATGTTCTACTCTCCATGGTGGACTTCAGCGGATGCACCTGAGTCATCGGTAACACATTCACAGATCCCAGCCCATGTGGCCGATGGAGTCCTTTGGGTGCTGATTTTTGCCAGTTTCTAGTTCAGAAGGTGAGTTTATCTCAGATGTGTCTTCTAATTTTGACGGAGTCTTACCTGAACCCTAAATGTTGAGGAAAAAGCATGAGACAGAGTCCCTGTCTAATCGGAGAGGAAATTCATAACTTTTCTTGAAGAACTCAATTTAAGGTCATTTTATTGTCTGTGATAAAATTAGTTGATTAAATAATTTAATTGCTTTATTTTTTGTTTTTATAAATCGAGTTTTATAAGAATACGATGACACGCATTTGTTTACATTTTTTATTATGAGTTAACATAAAGTTAACACAATCCTTTAGTCACTATTTTTTTTTGGGGGGGGTGTATATGATTCGGTTACATTGTTGGTATTTGTTTGGGAAAATCAAAGATGTAGTAGAGTCCTTCACCCAGGAGGTGTGCCATATATTCCTACACTCACCTGTTAGGTGAGAGCTTACCAAAACCCCTCTCTCCTTAATTGCTATTATTTTAATAATATTTCATATGAATGAATTGGGATTCTAGGGAAAAACTGTTCTGTTTAATCACATGTCCAATTTTTCATATGAAAAAGAATATATCCTGTTATGTAATATATATATGCATTATGTAATATATGCTGTTATGATCCCAATAGATGTGAATAATCCAGTCTTTTCTTATAAATATAAAATTATAGTTCTCTTTCTAAATGCATTTGGGGTAGATTATCACTTGGTGACACCCAGTGGGCCACCCCTCCCAGGACTCAAGCCCTGGGCATTTCCGTCCCACATGGACTCTGGGCACGGTCATGTGAGCAGTGCTAGCCTGACAGGTGCTTCGCACACTGGGCCTTGTCTTTTTGGAATGCTCCATTTGGGGACTCTTCTTCCTTTTATTTGTTTCTTTTGCAACCCAGCCACCATGATGTCAGAAAGCCACATAGAAAGACATAAGTAGAAAAGAACCCTCTCTCTTTCATTTCTGCCACTTCCGTCGTGGTAGTGAGGCAGGTGGACCATTCAGACAACTGTGCCCTAACCCAGTAATATTGAAGCTTCATGGTCTCAAGACCCCTTTCCATTCTTAAAAACTACTCAAGATGCCAATGATTTTCGTTTGTTTGTTTTGCTTCTATGAAGTATATCTAGTGATGTTTACTATATTTGAAACTAAAACTGAGAATTTAAAAAAATGTATGGATTCATTAATTCACTAAAAAATGACTTTTAAACCATTACATGTCAATAACATTTCATTACATTTTAACATTTTACACGTTAAACCTGTATTTCCAAAAAAATAAACTTGGTGAGGACAGGGGTATTGTTTCATATTTTTTGCAAATCTCTTTAAAATCTAGCTTAATGGAAGACAGCAAAATTCTCATATCCACTTTTTCATTCAATCCGTTGCAAGATCACCTATAGCTTATCCTCTGGAAACCTCCACTGTACATTCAAGGGGAGAATGAATGTCACAAAAAGCAAATAATTTGTTAGTGTTGTTATAAAACAGGTTTCACTTTGTGGAATCATGAATTTTGAGAACCGTTGCCCTAAGGCAGGGGTCCTCAAACTACGGCCCGCGGGCCACATGCGGCGGTGTGAATTGTATTTGTTCCTGTTTTGGTTTTTTTACTTCCAAATAAGATATATGCAGTGCGCATAGGAGTTTGTTCATAGTTTTTTGTTTTTTTTTTTGTTTTTTTTTTTTAACTATAGTCCAGCTCTCCAATGGTCTGAGGGACCGTGAACTGGCCCCCTGTTTAAAAAGTTTGAGGACCCCTGCTAAGGGATAGCGATAAAGTCATCTCCAGGAAGAAACCCAGGTCCCTGGATGGCTGAGTAGAACACAGCCCTATGGCCAGCCTAGAACACTCATCAGGGATTATGTCAGAGACTGTCCTGAGGTCTCTACTGCAGGAACGTACTCACTGTGCTCTCAGGAGAGAGGACTGTGCAACCCCTTACATGGCTCTTCTCCCTACAGGTGGAGGCCTAGGCCTACTTAACTAGTCTAAAGCCCAGCTCCACGCCCTAGTCTCTCACTGTGTGATTCCTCGTTTCACCCCCAAATGACCACCACATAGCCAGAGAGAGCTCCTCTCTACCACAGGACCCACTCCAAGCTTCTGCATGATCAAATTCAACCCAGGTCAGAAAGAGGAAGTATCCATACCTTCACCCCAACCTAGAACCTTCTTCTCTGAGTCTTCCTCCTCTGCCTCAGCATCATGCTGCCTCAGAATGACTGACAGTGGTCACAGCCACCCCCCCTCCTATCACTCCCACCCACAAGGGTGTGATCTGACGCTGAAGCCTGCAGAGGGGACTCACTTAACAATCCATCTCAAAATATTACCCCACATCTGAGTTACACAGCGCTTTCCACATTGTTAAATGTACACAAGGACAAATAACAACAGCATTGACAAGGGCCCGGTCAGAGACTATTTCCTCTGTGCTATCACGTGATAGTGATGGGAAGGACAAAGTGATATTTGTGTTTCTTCTGACATTAAAAGCACTTAGTGTATTTGAACCAACATTTATGTAAAGAAATAGAGTTTAGTAGAATAGAAGAGTAGACTAGTTCACAGTACAATTAATATCTGGGTTCAACATGGGCTCTGCTTTGTACTAGCACTGACTTTAGTGAATTTAACTTTTGGCTATTCAGGGTCCTCATCTGTAAAGTGGAGATAATAGTTTCGGCCACATAGAACTGTGATGATTTAGAGCAGTGTTTCAACCCTTTTTATCTTAGGACACACATGAACCTATAATTAAACTTCCATGGCACACTTAAATTATGTTATTTTAAAAAAAGAGTTTTAAAAAATATATACTTACTGGGCAGCACCTGTGGCTCAGTGAGTGGGGCGCCGGCCCCATATACCAAGGGTGGCGGGTTTAAACCCAGCCGCGGCCAAACTGCACCAAAAAAATAGCCAGGCGTTGTGGATGGCACCTGTAGTCCCAGCTGCTCGGGAGGCTGAGGCAGGAGAATCGCGGAAGCCCAAGAGCTGGAGGTTGCTGTGAGTCCCATGATGTCATGACACTCTACCGAGGGCAGGAAAGTGAGACTCTGTCTCTAAAAAAAAAAAAAATATATATATATATATACATATATATATATATTTACTGTGTTTTTAACTTCTTTAGAAAATAATTAAAGATCTTTAAAAATTTTTGCAGCACACTTAAGATCCTCTCATGGCACACCAGTTGAAAATCACTGATTTAGTGGGTTAGTATTTCTAAGGCACTTAATACAGTGCCTGGGTTATACTAGACACCATAGGTATTTGCTAAATGTAATATGCAAAGTAAGTGTGTGTGTGTGTGTGTGTGTGTGTGTGAATTAGGTTACGATAAAAGCTTGAAAAAACTCAAAGCCGTGAGAGGTTAGACAAACGGAACTCCAGGAGACAGGACACAGCTAAGCAAAAAGACTGTGTGTGGGGGGCGGGGTGTCCTAGGGTAGGAAGCACAGCCTGTGGGGGTCTGGGTTTAAGTCTCCTGCAGTCTGGAAAGAGAGCAAGATAGGGGAAGAGAATGGAAAGAGGGGAGAAAGTTGTTGTTTTACCTTATGTAGAATTCTTTTGTACTTAAATCCCCTTTTTCAGGACCCAGATGTTTTCAAAATGATGCCAAAAACTGTGATAAAAACAGATGCACATGCAGGAAACAGACCACATCTAGCAAGGAAGATGGTTGGGTAATTCAGTTTATTAACGACACGTTCTATGTAGTAACTATTTGCAGATGATCATTAAAATATATCCCCAGCAGTCATTTCTTTTGTGTTATTGTTCTCAAAGTTTCATCTCTAAAATCTCTTAAAATCACTTGCTCGGCTGGGCTGAAAGCAAGTTACAATCAGACAGTTATTTAACCCTAAATGGGCATGAGGACAGAGGATGGTATGATTTGAAGATTTCCATTCTTCCCTGTTGGAATCCAGCACAAAAAGAATGCCTGCACAAACAGATAAGATCAATCTGAATTGGTTCTGCTCATCGAACTTAAGTTATTGGGTAACATTTTCAACCCAGTAATAATCTTGACATAACATATATATCACAAGTATATATATTTAACACATGTATGTATGTATTTGTGATATATAAACAACCAAAGATAGCTGGCCTATCCTAGGCACAGGACAGTGGGGTAATGAGAGTGAAGGCTCATTACATTCATCCTCACCTGGTCATCGGCAGGGTCAATGAAAGGTCCACTCATTTGAACCAGTTCAGAAAACATGCAGGGAAATTCTGTTCTGTTGATATAAAAATGTGATCCAGAATGTGATTATAAGGAATCTTAAAATATCATCAGTCTAAAAATATGTCACATCGTATATAAAAACCAGTGTATGGTGCCCCATGATTGCATTAATGTACACAGCTATGATTTAATTAAAAATATATATATATCATCAGTCAAGCAGGCTGTCTTAAGGTAGCTAATGCATTATTATTAGCCCCCATTCTATGGATGAACCACCTCAACCAAAAGAGATAAAAGCAACTTGGATCATGCCACTTATAAAGGGTGGGGGAATATAGAGACCAAGCCCAACTACCCCAGAGAGTCCTTGATGCCATATTGCTTGGGGCCTTCCCCATCTTCATTGCTATTATTCAAAAATATAGAGTGTGTGACAAGTCAGGTGCCAGATGTGTAAGTAGGGATCATACCTGAAAGAGACCTGCACCAATTACCTGTAGGGCCGGATTGCCCCAATCACAGCCCACGCGACTGCATCCAGTTGGTGCAATGTAAGCATGAACTCACTGCACATTTCACGCGTAGCTTAATAACAGCAGAACATACTTTCTTCAGGTTGCCTGGTGATTCAGGTAGTGGACATCTACCAAGCTCACGCTTAGGGGAGATGAGCAACAGGTCTGTCCACATTATGCTTCACAGAGCGCGGGTCACAAGTTTTTCATGGAGAAGCCAGTTATTTTGTTTTTGTTTTAATGACACATTTTTTCATGTAGTTAGGAAGGGGTGTGCCCATCCAGAGCTGTGACTATGAGACCAGGAAGGATAGCATTAGAGTGAAACCCATGAGGCAATGACCTTAAATACAGAGGGGTGCCACAGTGTCTATTATTAGGATCAATGAGATACAGTCAGATGTTGCAAAATGGCAGGATGGAAGGCCAGTTTCCCCTGACAAAGGACAAAGGCATGCTATAAACACTTGCGTGCACAAACAGCCCTAGCAGCAACCACAACCAAGAGAAAAATTAGAAGAGATTTTCCACAACAAAGGAAGTCTTGTTCTCCTGTGGGCACTCTTCAATTCATCCTTTGTCGGAGAAGATGCTGAGACTCCACCGTGCAACTGTGGCATCCTCGCTGTGAGCCAAAGTGATGGGATAAATTGATTCACGGTGAGCTGTTCCTTCTGATGGGGATTCCACAGCTTCTGTTCAATAGAAAAGAGCTCTCCAAAGAACGTGGAGGAGCAACGGGCCCGGCTGACAGCCAGTAAAGCCGACATGGCAGATCCAATTCTGTCTCAGGGCCAGGTGCCCCATCTGACCCACAGTGGCACCTGCCTCCAACACCCTCAGGGCTCCCATCACTTCATCTTCTGGTGGAGTTCCCTGTGCTGGCCTTTGGTGGTGACTGTGTGTAGCCCTTCCATGAGGCTGCTACTACTGCAGCTTTTTTTTTTCCCCCAAGGTATGGAAGCCAAAACCTGTTTGCTAAGGGAAATGAAAAAGCTTGCAAGAAGACACATTTTGGTTGTGTAACAGACACGGATGGTGTCAGACAACTGTCTGGGTTCATGTAAAGTCAGAGGGGGAATCACACAGACAGGGATAACAGGGAATCTCGGTAAACCCTCCTGCTGCGGCGGCCTCTATCATCCTATGACTCTCCCTACCCACACCCGCCCCCACGTGGGTGAGTAATCATCTCTGCCACGTCACCAAGGTGTGCCTGCCCTGCTTTCCGCCTTCTCAGTATCAAAGTACCTGTGATTCAAAAATATGTAATCAACAAGGTCTATTAAGAATCTCTTTCAGTTCTCTGGCAAAGTGAAATGGGATATAAAAAAGTAATAATATCCTAATTTAGTAAGCTCTAACGAAGTGCTGGGCACTGAGGGCATGAAAGGTGCCTAAGATGTGGCCCCAGCTTTCAGGAGGCTCACGGGCAGGCCCTTAACACAGCACCACAGACAGCGATGGACTAGGGGGAAGCCACAAGATATTGCCTGCAATGCTAAACATGTTTGTGCCACTTCTGCCTGGTTTAGGACAGGCAGAAATCCTTGACAAAAGCACATCTCCTCAGAGGGCCCCCACCCTACTCCCCTTCACCTGGTCAGGTAAGAAGGAAAGAAAATGATAGGCGGGGTCCTGAGTGATACGATTTGGTGCAAGTTCAGTTAAGCTGGCAAAGCCCATTTCTGAAAGAACTTCCTGTAAACAAGGTACCATGACTATCTCCAGCTCATGATGAATAAATGAAATAATTGATCTCCACAGACATTGCCTAAATGAAAGTGGCTCACACAATAATGCGTCTTCTGTTTTTCCTGTCCTGGGTGTGGTTAGGTTGACTTTCCCTTGGTAAAGGGACTTTTGGGTCTGACTACGTAAGGTCAAATGCAGTTGCGAAGGTAAACGGACCTAGCCAGAAAATAATTGCTATTTGGTAGGGGAAAAAATATTCCCTTGATGTTATAAAATGAAGTAAACCCACCCCCCAAACCTGGGTGAAAACATTTTTTACCTCATTGGCTTGAATTTTAAATCCTGTGATTATCTCAGCTTTTCCTAATATTTTCTCATTAGCAGATATTGTGCAAAACACAATTCTTTCTTCCCTCCTTCCCAGCCCACAGCACTCCGCTGTGAAACAAAGCTGAGGGAATACAGAAATTCTCCTTTTAATCTCCCTTTGAGTTTCTGCCATCCAGAACTTCCTCTATATAGAGAGAGTTTTTGAACCCTGCAAATTGGTTTTCTTTGCTATAGTTTCTCTTTTTGCCAGAATGATAAAAAACTCACACTTCCTTCTTCCTCGGATTGTATTAGATTAATTAAAAAATGTGATCTGAAAAATGAGCTTTCAATATTAGAACTTTCAATATCTGAACTTGAAGATACAGAGGGGAGTATTTGTGGTCTTAAGTTCTCTCCAGAAGTAGAGGTGGGGTGGGAGGAAGACAGAGACGGGGGCCGGGAGGAGAGAATCCCCCCCCCTCCAGACCTCTCCCAATTCTGTTGCTATTGAGTTCACCAGCACGCCTCTCTCTGCCAGTGAAAACCAGTTACAGGTAATGAAATTATCTATAGAAGTGATTGAAAAATTAGTGACTAATGGTCCTTTCCAAATTGGGGTAGAAGCAGAGGAAAGCCTCAGGTTCGTTCCTATTGACCTGTACAAGGGTCTTATTGGGGATGCTCCAGAGTACTGAGAAAAGACATTTGGGGGAAATGTGAGATTCAAGAAAATAATAGTAATCAATACATTATGAAGTGCTTACTCTATTATTCTAAGCATTCTACACTTACTAACTTATCTATTTCTCACAATCCTATGAGGCTGGGAGGATTATTTATCACATTTCAGTTCCCCATCAGAAAATGAGGCACAGAGGTCCAGTAACTTACCCAGGGCACACAGCTAGTAAGCTTGTGTTCAAACCCAGGCAGTGTGGTTCCAGAATCTGTTGTTGTTTGCTTTGTTTTGATTTTTTAGAGCATCAGACAGTATTGGTCTATTGAGTTTAATGTCTATTGCACAAGAAATTATTGAGTGGCGCTATGTATGCATAGTAGGATGACGGGAAACTGAGCAGAGATATTCCAAGGAAGTTAAAATAGGAAGCAGCTAAGGTTAGAAAGACCACAAGCAAAGGGCTGAGGGGCTGGTCCCAGATGTCCAGGACTTCCCGCTCAAATAGTCAGGAAGCAGCCTCAAGGCAAAGTTTCTGAGATCATCCTTCCTTGGTCCAGAGAGCACATGGCATTTCCCTGGGGGACCCACAGACTCCCTAAGTCACACTCCTTCAGCTGGTGAGGTGAGCAATCTTGAGCTTGACTGTGTCCACCCTGAGCAGCACCCACATCAGGGGTGCATGAGGAGCCCTCTGCTTCTCAGTTTACCTATCTTTCTTGCTTGTGTTGTCCTGGGAATAGCTGTTGTCCTTCTCACATCCCAGGACAACCAAAGGTGGCCTCCTCGGAAGGGGCCTGAGCGATGATGCAGTTAGGGGTTTCCAGCCCAGGCTGGGAAAGGCAGCACATCAGGAGATTCTCACACTGTTCCAAGGGGTGTAGATGTTTCTTTTTTTAATGATTCACGGTTGACATTCTGATTCAACCCTTCTTTGTGTAGCCGGGAGGCTGAGGCCACTGAGGGGGCCGCAGCACTGGTGAAAGGCAGATGGTGAACTGGGAGCAGACCTCTTGCCCCAGCTGAGCCCCTCTGCGGAAGGGAAGCACCGGGTGCTCGGCCTCCGTGGGCTCTGCTGAGGCTTCTCTAGACCCTTCCACAGACAGTGGTCAGGGGGTGTTTGGCGGAACTCTGTCCTCAGCCCCCACTCTCTCACTAAGTCACCTTTGAGCAGCTAGAAGATGAAGTCACCGGCCTCACCGGCCACCTCACACTCCTTCCTATTTTGCTTTCCTGTGTCTCCCCCACCTAGACACCGAGTCTCCACCTCTGCTCTTCCTTTCCCATCCTCTCCATTTCTCTCTGTATTTGTTCACAGTCAGCTCCTGAGACTGCCCATGGGATCGGGGCCAGAGCGGTACCCACGGCACTTGCTTGGCACAGCCAGCTTTTCAGGGCCTGCCTCTGGGGGTCTGATCCCACCCCCGCTTCCCATTGCCACCAGGTTGGCGGGAGGGCTGTGTGCCCTGCTGGGGTCGCTGCTAGTGGCCTGTAAAGTCCAAGAAGGTGCATTCTGCATCTACTGGGCCAGCCCCCAGCACCCACCCAGAAATAACTAAGTGGTCTGTCTCAGCGCCCACTGCCCACATCCCTCCCTCAGTGCTCCAGAAAGATCCACCCTCAACTACGGGGGCTCCTTCCCTACAGGGCGTTCAGTTTCTGCCGCCAGCACCCCACCAAAGCAACATGATAATAGCCACTCCTTCTTGAACACTCACTCTGAAGCAGGTATCTCGACAGGACCTTTGCATATATGATCTCAAACTTCGTAAGACACCTGTCAGAAGTGCTAGTTTATCCCCACTTCGCAGATGAGAAAGCTGATCCGTTTTAAGAAATTTGTCCTCATGGTTATAAGACGCCACCTTAGGACTGAAACCCAGGCCTGTTGTGGGCAGCACAGGCCTCGCTCTTCCCATCACAGCATCTGTGTCTCTGGCCTGGTGTTATATTAGAATTCCTTCTAACCTCAGGCATTGTCCCAGGAGAACCTTCTAGGAAATTGATCTGAAACTGATTGGATCTAGGAATTGATCCAGTTAGATATGGGGAGCTGCTGCCCTATCTCTCAGCAGCCCCTGTTCCCACGTCTCGCTGCTCCCGTCCTGTGCCACACCGCCTGTGTGTGCTCCACATACCACAAGGCCCTCCTGCCCTCTGCTGGCTCCAGCCCCCTCTCCTCCCTACATCTCTCTGGAGGAAGTCATTCAAAGTGACAGAGGACTGGCAACTTCCCTCTCTGCCCTGGCTCTTCCCTCTTTCCCCACTCAAGTTGTTTTGTTTTCTCCAAGAATGAGGCTGTCCCAAGCCTGCCTCTTCCCCTTCAGGCTGAAATTCGCACTCTTTCCTCAGGTAACTTCAGTGAAAACTCCGCAGCCGGAGGCCGTCAGTTCTTGGTCAGCACCACTGTCTGCCTTCTTGCCAGCTGGTTTCTATGCTGCTACCAACAAATATTTGCTGGGCAATTTTAATTGCAGTTAAGTCTCTCCTTTCCCTCCCAGGCCATGACAACTTAGCTTCAATCGCACTGCAGTGCCAGAGTTGGTGTGATCAGCAGTGTGGACAACATTCTTCTCTCAAGAACAGGGCTGAGACTTTATCAAAAGCCACAAGGCTTGTCAGCAACAGAACAGTGACCAGAATCTCAACGTAAGACAGGGGATGGTTTTTCTTAGAGTCAAGTAGTTTACCCATTACATCAGAAGTGCTCAAACTTTGCTTCAAAAGTAGAGCTGAGAAGATATTTTACTAAAAATAAGATAATGGTGGTATTCTAATTTACTTGGGGGGGGGAGCACAGGAAGATAACAAGTTTACTTTCTCACTTTTATTTGTTTCATAATATTTTTTAAACTCTAAAAATATCTTCCACTTCTTATCTGAAAACAATTAATAATCCACAACAAAATGTTATCAGAAATTTATAAATATAGTTTTAATTATTTGATGGACTTTTCTAAAAACAATCTTGGAAATATACATTTGTAATAAAATGACAGTTTCTGCTGGTAAAATGACTGCTTCCTACAATGGAATTTATTGCATCCATATTTAATTTAATGATTTTCCCATCAGAAACACTGGACTGAATTCCCTAAAAAAGACTGGAGGCTGGTGGAGGGTTACTTGAGTTTTCTGCTTCCTCTTTAGAATAATTCAAATGCAAGGTCAGCCTTGGGCAGTTTGGGTCAGAGCACCTGTCCTGGGTGCCCAGGATATTCAAGCATCATCCTCTGTGTTGCTAGGGGAATATCTGCCCAGGGTGACCCCCCAGAGGAGCCCAGGTGGGGAGAGGAGGCCAGAGCAGGCTGCCGGAAGACCACAGGTCCTCCCACACTGTTCCCCTTCTGGCCAGGTTCTTATTTGCTCTCTGCTGGCTGTCTTCCCTCTCTTTTATTCCCATAGGTTTACTCCAGATGATGGTTTTATACTGCTTGGGAAGAGGGAGCAGGGCTCTGTGACTATCCCCACGTCCCAGCCCTTCCCTCTACAGCCTGGAATCGCCTACCCCCCTTCCATGATGCCAACACCTTTGGAATAGAAATGGAGAGAAAGTAACAGTTGCCTGGCCAATGGAGCGTTTGGTCATCGTGCAGGTACATCTCTTTAGTGAGTTACAAAGAGATTGAAAACATTCACAAAGTAGCCACTTTGTCTTACAACAAACAGCCAAAAAGCAAAGGCCTCTGGGCTGGCACCAGGAAATGCCCCCCCGCCCCCTTCCATTAAGACCTCCATTGCTTGGTCCTCCCCCGTCTTGCAGAAATACTGAACTTGATTGCAAAGCTACTCGATAG
The DNA here is from genome assembly GCA_963574355.1 of Loris lydekkerianus. NCBI lineage: Eukaryota > Metazoa > Chordata > Mammalia > Primates > Lorisidae > Loris > Loris lydekkerianus. Next base: position 15,118 of record CAUYPK010169703.1, read on the forward strand.
CAAACTGTCTCTTCCTCTGGGTGTATGAAAAATGAGAAAGGTCACCCACTGATTTCAGTAGTGAAACTTTTGCTCACGGAAGGCCAGACGTGTAGTGTGGCAGGCAGCATGCAGACAGCAGGAAGCTGCAATGTCACAAAATTACTTGTCCCTCGCCAAGCCGGAGGTGCGTGGTCACTTGCTTTTCTGTGCGGTACTCTCTCTCTGCCCGACAAAATCAACAGTCACCTTAAAAATCTGAAGCAAGGCCTGTCTCTGAGGGGTGCAGCCTCTCCTGGAGGGCAAAGTAGGCAGCTTAATTTAGTCGGCGGAAGAAGAGAGCAAGGGTCCAAGAGCAGAGTTTGGCTCCCGTGTGCACAAAAATTGAGAACTACCTGGTGTGATGCTCACACTATCACCCATCCTCCTAGACTTCACGGACCCAGATTGGGGCCAGAGGCTCAGGATTGTGTAAAGCAAACCCAGTGGGTGGGAGCGGCAGGTCCCGTGCTGAGACCTGCGTGCTGTGTTGGATGTATCCCCGAAGCTTCGCTCAGAAGCACAGTGGCCCCTCTGAGAGCAAAACTAAAGGGTCCTTTTCACTCGTTTGGTGGTAGACACCAGGTCCCCAACGCCTCACATCATGCACAAGTTCTCAAAACAGGAAGTTGTGCAGTTCTTAAGGAAGAGGGGCCTGCATTGTCGAGAAACCCAAATAAACACTCCCTGGCCTGGTGCACAAAATGGAACAAAAAAGACCTCCCCCTCAATCTGGTCAGTGGCAAACTGGAACGTTGGACTTGCTGGAAAATCTCTGATCTCCTTCCGGCTTTAACAGTGTGTAAGGTTATGGTGTTTACCCAATGCATCCGACCGTTTCCACCTGTACCAACTTGTTCTTTCCATCTACAAAATAGACATGAAACACATCATCTCCAGGGGTCTGATGTGCCACTACCTTGGTTTTAAATGCCAAAGTTCTCTTTGTAGCTTAATTTCACCACGAATGTATGAGTTAAAGCAAATCAACCTGGTCGGGGTTTACCCCGAAGAAAGGTAACATGAGATTACCAGCCCTGCTTTGATGTACCAAAGAATGGCGTGTTCTGAGGAAGGGGCATGTGGCCGGGGCACATTTCATTTTTCTCTTTGATCCCAGAATATGGTACATTAATACTGTTCCTGAAAGAGCCTGCCCAGCTCTTCCTGATAGAGTTCTTTTGAGAGATTGCTGAAGAACATGAACTTCCTACAGACTTCAAGGCTGGGGTTCCCAGGTATGCTTGATTCACATGCAGATCTGCCCACACCTGCCACCTGTCACCAGGCAGGAAAGGGATGTGATGAAGTGGTACCAAAAGCCCTAGGAATTTAAAATTTGTACAAGCGAAACTGGCAGCTTGCCACCCCGTCTGTGCACATGGATTTCCTTTTCTGACTAATTTCTTTTGTAGAAGGAGTAATTAGCTTTATTACTAACAGTACTTCTATTACTACCTTGGGGCAAATTATAAATGGGCAGCTGTGTCACTTAACAGTATATGCAGCACTTGAACTTTTACTCCCTAAAATGCTCATGATAGATAGATGGTGATATGCATACGTGTGTGTGTTATGTACATGTAGAGTTTTAAGTGTGAACACACACCATCATCTTCAAGATGGACACCAGATATTCATTTTATGAGCACCTACTGTAATCTCTGTGTCAAGGACCTGCAATTTAATGAAAAAGAGACAGAAAGAATTCAGAAGAGCAGAATATCTAAGAAAAGAGTCAGGTGGCTTTGCAGAGCATGCGGCAACAATTCTCACAAGGTGGTTCAGAGACCTCAGTGGGACCCTGAGCCTCTCAGGGAGTCCAACAAGCTACTTTTATAATAATACTTAATAATATATAATAGTGATAATTGTTTTTTTAATTTACATTTCTCATCAGTTTCCAGAGGCCATAAGATTGTGACACTGCCACAGTTGAAGGTAGAATCAGACAAAGAATCCAGCTTTCTCTGATGAAGCCAGAAATGAAAAGAGATTTGCAAAAATGAAAAAAAAAAAAAAAAAGGAATGCCTCTCTTCTCACTAAATATGTTGGTTTGAAAATATTTTTCATTAAAAATGTTGGTAATGTTAACATGTAATGAGCCTATTATTTTTAAATGAATTAATAAAAATTTCAGTTTCAGTTTTAATTTATAAAAGGATAAATATTCATAGATACAATCCACAAAACAGAAGATTTGAGGGAATCCTCAATATATTTAAGAATGCAAAAGGTCCTGAGGTCAAAAATTTCAGACCTGCTAGCCTAAAATGTTCTTCTTACCCTGCTCTTCTCTTGCCTAAGTTTTCCCTACTTGATCAAGACTTGGCCAGGTGTGGTGGTTCACACCTGCCATCCTAACACTTTGGGAGGCCCAGGTGGGAGGACTCTGTGAGACCATCCTGGGTAACACAGTGAGACCCTGAATTTACCAAAAACACAAAACAAAAACAAAGACTAAAGTTCATTTCCTTCTCTGATCCCCCTTTTTTCTTCTCTTAGCTACACAGAAAGAGACTAGTAATTACTCAGGCACCTGCGTGTGCCAAGTCCTGTCCTGAGGGATTTCACACATATTAGATATCACCTCTCTCCACGTGACCTCTCACTGCCTTGTTTCTCATGGCTTATTTTAACTTTGCAATATTGTTTTTAAAATGTAGGCCATCACCCCTATCAAATTCCTTAAAAGATCTGTAGCTACTTTATTTTTATGTCCTAAGAATAGATACATGAATGAAAGAATGCCTAATGCCAAAATAGTGATGTGGGCATAAACTATATAGGAGTTTAAGGGAAATGCCTATTCTGAGGAAATTGGATGAAGAAAGCGAGGTTTGTGGTAGATCTTATAGACAGGGGAGGGCTCAGGGCTTCCACTAGTGAAATAAAAGTGGAATGGACCTTTCAAATGGGGCAATAACATGATGAAAGGCACAGGATTAAGGATTCTCAAAGTGTACTCAAAAAACAATAGGAGGATTAATAGTACAAGTGGCCTTGGTGGGATTCATATGAGGAAGCGTAAGGGAGCAGGTAAAGAGAGAACCCTGGACATGATCATACGAAGCCTGCTGGTTTCCTGAAGATTAGGAAGAGAGAGGCATTTACCTCCTGTATCTCACTCTCCATATGAAAACTCCTCAGCACGAAAGGTAAAACTAAGCCAGAATTCAGTGCAAGGGCTTAGTAAATGAAGGCCATTTTCTACTTAGGTGAAGCCAACCCTGGTTTTCTGTTCAAAGATTCAAAGTTTAGCTGTCAAATACAAAACACACTTTCCTGATAGTAATATTAGTTTTTTTTAAAAAATCATATTTTAATTTTGTAAAAACTTGATTAAAGTAAGGTCTCATAAAAATGACAGCGAATTGTTTATTTTTTTAACCCATCCCTACAACATAAGTATTAGAAAAAAGCACTTCAGGCATTTCAAAGTAATTTTTTTTTTAATTAAGCAAGTACCTCTTCTTCATAAACCAGAATAATATTTTCCTAAAAGAGTTTCCATCCCTATACAAAGTTTTACAGACTTTTTGCTTTGAAAATACAAAATACTTAAAACTGGTCAACTATTTAAAACTATAAAATCACTTCCATAGGGCAGTTAAGTTTGATTAAAATGTCATTTGCTTTTAGTATATTTCTAGTACATTACCAGTTGACAAAAAAAAAAAAAAGCAAGATAAAACAAACAAATAAAAACAAAAAACCAAAAAACCCAGAACAATACAAAAACCCAGAAAAGAAGAATTCTGACACTCAAGCTCCCTGGAATGGATTCAGAAGTTAAAGAGGCACAGCCATGGTGTCAGTGTGAGAAAGGAAGGGGTGGACGTGAGCCTGTCACTCCTCACAGGATCCACTATCCAAGCAACTGATCTGTTTAGTGGGTTGTATTTGGTGTGCGTGTGTGTGTGTGTGTGTGTGGTGTGTGCATGTGTTTTAAAAAGAATGCAACAACACCAAATGGGCAGAGGATTGTGTAGGTGAAATACAAAGCCTAGTGGAAATACATGACTATTTGCAACCAATAGCTAAAGAATAAAGTTGTTAAATTGTGGACTTTTTCTAGCATATTTTAGATACAGAGAAGAGCCATTACATATTTACCAGTTGTAGAAAACATTTCCTGTACTGTGTCATCTATTAAGGACATTTTCTTATAACCAGTTAGTTCATCAGAACATTGTTTTGGCAGAGGCCCTGAATCCATAAACAAAAATGAGTTTATAACGTTATTTGCACTGTGAGTCCCCTCAGGGTATTATAATAGAATCTTTCCTCTAAGTTTTCACAAAGTACTTCTTTTTAATTTTTCCTTAGTCCTATGCATACTCTATAAGCAAACGCTTGCCATTCTCCAAACCAAATACTTTGATAGTGTTTCTTAGATTAAAAAACAAAACAACTGTTTCAGTGGTGCATACATATGGGTGCATGTGCGCGCACACGTGCGAACACACACACACACACACACACACACACACCAGGATGAGCTGGTAGCAGAGGGCAGACAGACAGATCCATTCACAGAGAGGTAGAAACCCTGGGAGCTGTTGTAGTGTTGCTGTTTACCTACCTGTAAGACATGAGCAAAGTTACTTATTTTTCCTGAACCCAAATTTCCTTTCTTAGGAATAGGTTATAATAATATCTCTACCTGCCTCAGAGGATCTGGGTGATATCCCAAAAAGATGACATACAGAAAAATATTTTGTACAAAGACGTAATCTTCACAAATATTTAAGAACATTTTCTTATGCTGTAGGGCTCAGTTTCGATAAGAGCTATCTTGGTTAGGCAAAAGTCAGGTTGTGAAACTAAAAGTACAACTTTCCATATGATGTGGAGTTTCCTGTTCTGTGTTTTATAGGGCCTTGTCCCAGATGGGTGACTGTTTATTACCATATGACCAACCCAACCTTTGATTACAGTTATTAGAGCATGAAAATATTGGCACAGCCAAGACCTGTGTTGTGAAATATAAAGACCATGAAAATCTTAAAAGTCATGGGGCACTCTCCTTCATTCATGGGTCCTGATAGCCAAGAAGGGCAAGAATCATTTCAACAAAATGGATAGAATTGGGATAGAAGGTCAAATATTGTCTTATTGATGGGTCTACCATCTAGACTTCCCTGCCAGTGTTAGAAGGTCATGCTGAGACCTGGACTTTGATGCAATCACAGGTGAGAAGGAAAGCAGGTCCTCCTCCCTGGGCACCACCCCTCTGTGCTGCTGGGCTACCTCAGTGCCCTGGCCTGGTCCCTTTGTGACGTCCAGGGCCTGAGGTGGGACCCCTGTCCCAAGTCCTCTCTCCATTCTCAATGCACACTTCTCTCCCAAAAGGTCTCTCCACATCTGTGAAATTACTGCATCTGGACACAGATTTCCTGCACCTCATACGAGTGACAGTCAACTGATTGATGGAATGTAAGGGTCTCACACTTAAAGGACTACACCAACTGGGTAAAATAGGCAAGGTGGGGTCTGTCATGTTTTTTTAAAATGTGTTTTAGAGGCCAGGTGCAGTGGCTCATGCCTATAATCCTGGCACCTGGGAGGCCAAGGTGGGTGGATTGCTTGAGCTCAGGAATTTGAGATCAGCACAAGCAAGAGAAAGACCCTGCTTCTACTAAAAACAGAAAAATCAACTGGGCGTTGTGGCAGGTGCCTATAGTCTCAGCGACTCTGGGAGGCTGAGACAAGAAGATCGCTTGAGCCCAACAGTTTGAGGTTCCTGTAAGCGAGGATGATGCCACAGCACTCTACCCAGGGTGACAGAGTGAGACTGTCTCAAAAAAATAATAAATAAAAATGTGTTTGTTTTAAACTGTAAGTAGGCAAAACAAAACAGAGCTACAGACCGTACTGAGCCACTTGTCACCTCTGTTTTCAGAATTACTAGAGGGAGACCCCGTCCCTGTGTGCACAGAGAGCTGCCCTTGCTCTGACAGTTCCCATAAGTGCATCATAAATGCTTGAGTTTTCTTTGTTGTAAACAGAAGGATCTGGTTATGGTGAGTATTTCAGAATAGATTGGTGGGAAAGTGACCTGTGGCCCAGAGGAGGAAAGACTGTTGAAAGTGCATCCTCTGTGACTCCCCCTCGTCTGCTCTACAGGCAAATTCAGTTAACTCCAATGTCCTTCTGAACTTCCTCTGCAGTGGACACCACATCACTGCCCCGGGGGGTGCTCTCCTCTCCTGGGTGCCCAGGTCATCAAGAGTCTCTGGTGAAGGAAGAAGAATGCTCACCAGAGGGCAGGAAGTCGACACACAAGCCCAGTGCCCAGATGAGAAAGTCAAAGGTCACTTGGTGAGTTGTTAGCAAAGATAGAAATCAGAGAAGAGTTCATGATTTCCAGTTAACCCAAAGTCTATCAGCAGTTCAGAGAATCCTCTTTACCTTAGAAGGATTTGTACATCATGTCACCTGCCTCTCCATTTTTCAGATAGGGAGATTAATGACCAGAGAGTCTTCAAAATTCATTGATACCACCTGCACTGCTTACTGTCTGAGACATTGGGCATTGGGAAATATGTTTTCTGCTGCCCAGTCTACGTAAGTGCAGACTTTGCTGGATGCTATGTGCGCGTTCTGCCAGGCACTTCTCAGATACAGGGATGGCCCAGGATGGTCAGTGGTCAATATGTTACTCTATTGCTCAATATAATACGAACATTCTAATAATTGTCTCCGTTTCAACCTGGAAACTGGTTGGGTGTGGCAAATGTGCTCTTGTTACTCAAGAGGTCTCTGGAAACCTTTGCTCTGCTGTTCATGACTTTTGAAAACCCAAAAATGACTCAGTTGGATTTGATTTAATTACCTTACAGAAACCACCTTTGAAATCAGTGAGCCTGTGAGTTGCAAATGGGAACTCTCCCAGTCTGCAGAGAACCCATTTGTCCACAGCCACAGAGAAAGCAAGGTCTGAAGTTCACAGGCCAGTCAGTGAGACCTGTCTGGCCATTCTGCCATGGCTGCGGAAGAAGCCACTCTTCTTAAATAATAGGAAGCAGGCTTGCGACACAGGGCACCCCACGTGGCCCCAGTGAAAGGGATGCGTGTTCTGTGGTGACAGTCTCCCACAGGCACTGGGTGAGCAGTCACCCCTGCGGTGCTGGCACCATGCTTCAGGACAAGAGCTCCTCTGTAGATGTTTCATTATTATTCCAGGAAAAAAAAAAAAAAATTCCTCAGGTCAATACCAATCCTGCCATTTAACCAGTGGAGAATCCAGGGTGAGAATTTGCCTTTTTTAGCCCCATTCCCAGGTGAGTCACCTTAAAGCCTCCCACCTAGAATGTCACGGCCCAGGCCCTGGCCATAGTAATGGCCTCTTAAATGGTGGTGAAATGTAACAAGTGACGGAGACACTCCAGATCTGGAAGAAATTCATCTTTTGGATTTAATTGGTTAATTTGTATGTACGTGTGTGTGTGCTAGGAAGGAAGAGGGGGGTGGTCTCTACTATTTCAGAAATGTAGATTTTGACCTTAAATTGTATCATCCCAGAATAGTTTGGCATTTAAAAAATATTAACATGGGACCGTATTCTACATTATGAACAATTTCCAAACGTGATTTTAACTGGAAACTTAATTAGCTCATTCAAGCATGATCTGTGTCCCTTAACAAAATGCTGCTTCAGCGTAGGAGAGAAATTTGCTTTCAGGAATCACTGTGTCTAACATGCCCAGGAGTTCTCAATCTCAGCCACAAAGATTCGGCCGATCATAGGCTCAAAAGAATCGTTGCAATTATTCAGGTCAAGTTTTGCAAAGAGGGGGGAAAAAAAGTGTGGCAAAAGCCCTGTAAAATAAAATTCTTTGCTTATGTATAATACATATTTAAAAAGCATTCTCATGTAGCACAAACATAATACCAGGCACAACATTAAAAAACATTTACTGGCTCAGCACCTGTAGCTCAGGCAGCTAGGATACCAGCCCACATACACCACAGCTGGCAGGTTCGAATCTGGCCTGGGCCTGCCAAACAACAATGACAACTACAACCAAAAAATAGCCAGGCGTTGTGGCAGGCACCTGTAGTCCCAGCTACTTGGGAGGCTGAGGCAAGAGAATTCACTGAAGCCCAGGAGTTGGAGGTTGCTGTGAGCTTTAATGTCACAGCACCCTACCACCCTACCCAGAGTGATAGATTGAGGCTCTGTATCAAAAAAAAAAAAAAAAAAAAAGCATTTACTTAACATTAACTAAAGTAAAATATATGTTTAAAATAAGAAGCATTTTCCTACAATGTGATACTCCCAGACACTCTGGTTATGTAAGATGAAGCACCTGAGTCTTAGGATGTTAAGTGACTTGCCAATAGCTTCTAAAATGCTCCTGTCAGACCCTGAATCCGCCTCGGCTCAGACCCTGAATCTGCCTCGGACTCTTATGCTCCTTCCTCCCCAACCCTGCTTCCCCAGTAATGAAGGGAGTCAGGTTTTCTCCAATTGGTACTCTAACCTAGTACTAGATTGTCCTTAATTACGAGACCAAGTATCTTTATCCCCTTTTCCCAAACAAGATCTTCCTCTGCACTGAATTTCTGGTGAAATCCTAAGTCTGTGATGGTAACATCTTCCATCCTTATACTGTGTTCCCAAACCACGTACAGAGCCAGTCTATGACTGCAATAGATGTTTCTGAAAGGAAGGAAGGAAGCGTGGATAGAAGGATACAAAGAAGGAAGGGAGGGAGGGAAAAGAGAAAGAGGAAGGAAAAAAGAGGGAAACCTTAGAAAAGTCATCTTTTCTGTCACAGCAACTACCAGTCCCTGTGTGTTTTCAGCACCTCATATGTGCTCTGAACTCTGCTAGGGTCTAGAGAAACGTCCTTCGGGGTCCCACTTGAGGAAAGATACAATAAAGCAAAAAACTAATAAGAATGGTTCAACTAGGGAAGAGAATCACGTGAGGGACTCTCATGTGGGAGGTTGAGAGGCCTGGAAGGCCGTGAGCCAGGGAAGGACCTGTGCGTGAGGGGCCCTGGAACCTGGAGCTGGGTGAGGTCCTGCTTAGGGGACAGAAGAAAGTGTCCCTCCCACAGGCATAGGCTAACTGGAGAAACTGGATTCCTGTGTTTTACCTACGTGGTTTGCGTGCAAAAGGCCAAGAGCCCCAGAAGGTGACACGGGCCACTCTGTGGGCATGAAGTGACTCCATGAGTCATTGCTAGAATGTCAAAGGGATTTCTTAGTCAGGAAACAGTCTCTGCCTCAGTGTTTACTATCAACAACCTAGACAAGCAGAAGTCTAAAGATCAAACAAGCGAACACAGACCCCCGAGCCCTGGGACCAGGCCGTGGCCCATTTACCACAAATGCTCTAGGCCACCACAGGCCTGTCACCACAGCTGCGGAACTGGGCCTCTTTGATCTACACCCCCACACTTTGCTCAGCACTTCACTCGGGGGAATTGACCAACACAGATCCCATACACAATGCACCCGTGATAAGGTATCCTTAAGAAAATAATAAGAGCTTGTGGAGTGGATTTGTCATATCCAGGTAAAAGTATTGCAAAACACTGATCCAAGTCACACTGCATAATTGCCGCAGGGGAGACGAGGACGTACATAACTTGAAATTTAAAATGGCATTCTTCCTTGGAGGAAAGGTAGTTTTCAAGATTTTAGAGTTTTTAAAGATAGGGCTTATCTCATACTCAAACTCATACTCAAACTTGCAACCTTGAGTAAATTACTTAGTATTTTTGGCCTCAATTTTCTCCTGAGTATTGCGCTCACAGAAGGAAAACTGGTTGCTGTGCTTCCTTTATGGCGTGGAGAGTCGTGACTCGGATCTCTATGTATCCCTGAAGTAGCAAACCACACGGAAGGGCCTATGGGCTGCTCGTGGAGAGGACCAGGTCCCAAATATTCTGAGTAACCAGGGAAGCAACATCAGCCTGCTCATCGGAACTCTTAAATAGAAAACCGCTATCTCCTTCCCTGTAACAGAGGGCAGTCAATGGGCCTGAAGGTTTGAAGACGCTATTTTCAGTAGAATTTGTCCTCCTAATGTAATATCAAGTTATATTTGTCCTAAAAAAAAAAAAAAAAAAATCAAGTAATTCTGCAACTAAATATTCAAAGCGTTGACCAAAAAACAAAAAAAAAAAAAAAAAGAAGAAGAAGAAGAAAACCGAAAGCGAGTCCATGTGATGGAAAGAAAGACGCCCAAACTAGAAGGCAGATTTCAAGTCCACTGACGGATTACTCGGGTGACCTTCAATTCTAAATACTCAGCACCTCAAAAGCCTCACTTTTAAAAATAGGAGATGGGAAAAAAGAAAAATGCCTTCCACGTCTAGCTCTCGGGTTTGTCTGGAGGAGACAGCACAAAGTGCTTCATGAAACCTAACTACAAATGGAAGGGGCATATTTTTGACTGGGAGCCATTGCTCTGGTGATCCGAGGAAGAGGCATATATAAGCACAGTAATAGCTTAAACATGTTATAAACACAAGTCTTCATACCTTTAGAGAAGAAAGCATTGTTTGTATTACCATTATGGAGAGGACAAAAGCAATTCAGTGCTACTCTGAAGGAAACTCCTCAGGGGGAGCTCCGCCTTAGAAGGATTTTTGAAACTTTGTGACAACACAGGTAAACAGGCAACTGGGGCATCTCCCACCTCCTTTGAAGTTATGATAGTGGCATAACTCACCCTTTCCTGAGTATCGGCGCAGCTGCCACCAAGAACAACACCCATGCCTAGGTGATAACTGCACCAACATCAGTCAACATCTCACCTCCTCATCAAGAGCAATCCTAGGACAGGGGCCTTCATGTTGCTGTGAAATCTTGACCCAAGGATCGTGGTGGGCCAAGGAGAGCTCCACGAGAGCTGAACTTCAACGGCCATGGGCCCTTCCAGGCCACACAGGAGCTTTTCCACCCAGAAAGGAACACCTGGAATGCTCATGGCAGGTCACATGAAGAGTCACTGGTCAAAAACAACAACTGGGCTGGGCTGCTCTTGACTTTCCGTGTGTTTTGTAGGGCAGAACTTTTCCTCAAAATCCTGAAGTTCAGATGTTTACAATTACAGGCAATGAGGCTCAAAGAGCCAGCCTCATGGATCACTGGTGTTTTATTTTTGGTTTTGTTTTCATTAGAAGCAACACAGAGCTGAGCCATGAGCCTTCCAGGGAGTTGCACAACTTCAGCTTTTAGAGATTGTGTTTCATGGTCACAGAAAAAAAATAATAATTGGATTTAATAGGTTTTCACAATCATATTATCTACTTAACCTTCCAAGATCATTACTCACTTAATTGCAAGCCCCAGGATCAGATTATAGGGTAGGGGCTACACTAGACAGTTGTAACAAAATGATGCTTCACAATTGATGTCAAATCTATACATAATAACAAAAGTCATTGTGATGTTCTGATTTCCGTCCCTTTGGTTTGAAATAATTGGGTTCCTTTTGGTAACTAGTCTCATCACAAAATGAAAACTGGCATGTCATATAGGACATTTATATATTTACATACAAATATATACTTATATGTGATGTTACAAATAGATACTTACAAATAGATTATATAAGACTAAAGTGACAACAATATAAGCCTGACATCATGGGTGACAGGCTTTTGCTCTGTTATGCTCTCATAACTTATAGGAGAGTAAGTCCAACTGGTACTCCCCACATCAGCGTGGATAGCACTCAGAACACGTGGTATATCTTGGGTAAAGTTGCTTCAGTCCTATAGGGAGTGAATTCTTTGCTGAGCTCTCGGAGCACTACAATATGTCATTCAGATCATAAGAACCTTTAATTAGTTGTTTTACAAATTAGAGCATTCTTCAAGCTTGAAAAGATGTTTTGTATCTCGACCGTCTAAAGGAAAAGCTTGAACGAAAGACTCACTCTCAATCTGGTTCTTATTCTTTCCTTTACTTCTATGGGATTAAAGCAAAACAAGAGCACTTATTTTACTCTCTCCACAGAGTAAACTATAATTGGACTCCTTGTTCCTGTTCCAAGGCAAGGCGTTGGATCTGTGCTGCTCCTGCCAAGTTTGTCTCCACGTTGCGATGCCCTTGTTTGTGTTCACTGCAGTGTCCCAGGTTACACTGTCAACCCAGCCTCAGCCCATCCCACATCCTCCCACAGAAGGGAGTCCCATTCTGCTGTGGAGACAGACTCATTGGGAGGAAGAAGTCCAGCGTGTCCACAACACAACTGAAATACTGACCCCGGGAAGACCAAGGCCAGGCTACGTGGTAGGTGACAGCAGAGCTGAAGAGCTGGAGATGAGGCTGGCTGGTGGAGAACAGTCGCCCCAAAGCACAGCACTTGTAGTCTCTCTAGGCTCCCTGCAGTCCTGAGAACCAGGGCTGAGAAGGACTCCCCCTTCTTGACCTGGCAGCTTTCCCTACGTCTGCCCAGAGCCTGAGAAGCAGAGCAAGTTGCAGGCCTTCCCTCCCTCTGTAGCGACTTCTACAGCAGATTGATTAAAGAATGAAAAAACCTGGTCCTCTTGGAGAACCAGCTTATGAGTTTTTCCACAAGTTGCAGTACATGTGTAGAACAAAGGGAAAGTATATGTGAAAGGAAGGAAACATATTGTAATAAAATTAAAACCTTATTTATTCTGTAAAATGTTAAAAATCCATTTACATTAGTAAATTTCTTAATGAGGTGGTGCAAACAAAAGAGATTTGATTAAATTACTATTTTAATTTTCAAAAGGATGTTTTCAGGGAAAAGATTGCTGCAGGAACACATAATAAGGCGAATGTTCTATTACTTGGTGGATACAGCTAAAAGAGTACTCCCAGAGCATCATTTATTTCATGTTATCATTCCTGCTCCTAAGCTTGTTGTGTAGGGTCTGAGCATCAGTGTCCTAATATCATAGCCACAACCAAGAGATCACATCAGGATTCTCTGCTTCAGGGTGGGGGCGGGGGATAGATAACACAGGCCAATCTCGGTAGACACACCTAGCCTAGAGGTGTCCAACCTGCAACCTGTGGGCCACAGAATGATTTTCTGAGGACATTTTTCCTTATCTGTGGTGTCAGATATCACAAAGAGTATGCACAGACTTTCTTTAGTGTTTGTGTTATTTAATGTGAGGCCTATGACAACTCTTATTCTTCCAAGGTGTAGCAGAGAAGAAAAGGCTGGACCCTCCTGCAAGAGACCCAGAATCTCAGGGCCTTCTGGAACCATTCTTCCAGGAGGGGCACATTATCCTTCTCTATACCCACCACCCTTATTCACATCCACGTGAAATGTTCTGGAACCATTTAACTTCGACTCCCCCAGCAAGCACCTAAGCAGGACAGAAACTGCTTTGAACAACATTGGCTTTCACCAACAAGGAAAAAAAAAATCTATTGAGAATCATTCTACAAAGCACTGTGCTAGAAGCTCAGGACACAGATGAAAAGGCAGGGAGACTAAAGTGGTGGTGGGTGTTAACAATAGTCCGAAGGTCATCCTAGTTCCTCTGTTTTGATTCCATGATCATTACTAAACTCTTAGTTTTATATGGGCATTAAAACACGTTGACATCCTGATCTCATTTGATCTTCACCACAGTCTTGTTGAATAAGGATTGTTCATCTTGTAGATGAAGAAACTGAGATTTAGAAGTGCTGATTTCACCCCAAGCCTAGCTAGTAAGTGGTGGAACCAGGAACCAGACTTAAACCTTTTGACTATGAATCTGCTGCTTGCCCCATACGTCACCCAGGCTGTTGAGGGTCAACGTGGGAAGATGGTGGTAACGCAACAACAAACAAGTCTCCAACATAGACCATATGCAAAATCTCCCCTGGCCTCTGGGAAGAAGATGTAGCAATACAAAGATGTACACAATATTGTTCCTATGCAAAGGAGTTCAGTGAAAAGAAGAAAAGTCACGGGCATGAACAACTAACTTGAGAAGTTAATGAATTGGAAGAAAGGGAATGATGAAGTATCCTGTGGGCTTTGGAAACAAAGATCCAGTTGGAAGAGTTGGAAGAGTTTTTACCTTTTAACTTTTTTTTTCTTTTTAACAGAATTTCACTCTGTTGCCTTGCGTAGACTATCATGGTGTCATTACAGCCCATAGCAAGCTCAGACTCCTGGGCTCAAGCAATCCTCTTGCCTCAACTTCCTAAATAGCTGGGACTACAGGCGCCCACCACAATACCCAGCAAGTTTTTCAATTTTTAGTAGAGATGGGGGTCTCACTCTTGTTCGTGCTGATCTAGAACTCCTGAGCTCAAGCATTCCACCTACCTGGGCTTTCCAGAGTGTTAGGATTATAGGCATGAGCCAACCACCTGCCCTTCAAGAGTATTTACTTTTAACAACACATCCGAAAGTCCCTTGGAATTTTGCAACTGTGAGTTAGTTCTCAAGAACCTGAAAACTTTCAGAGAACTAATAAAGTTAAGTGTTTTTTAACCAACAAAACTAAAAAGCAGACCTTGGATCATGATGATTATCTGTGCGATTTTACATAAAATGGTTACCTACTCTCTCATTTTGACCTCTGTATAGCTTTGCAACTTCTTCACAGTGGGAAGCATTTCTTCTGGAGGATTAGGAAAAATTCAGTGAGAGCTGGCACTGGCCATTCTGGATGGCAGAGAAAGTGGCACTTACAGCCAATAGCTGCAACTGTGTCAGTAAAATAGGCTGTGCGCCACAGTGCTCCTTAACAGAGGAATATCAGGAGAGCTGTTGCACAGAGGAAGGTCAGAATGTGTTTCTCCCATAGTAGATGAAGTTGTGCTGCCCCTGCAGACAATGAATGCTTTCTTTGAGTGGAGATATTACTCCTCAAAACTCAGCCATGCTGTTTTGTTCACTGCTTGAAAGATGGAACAGAAAGTGGAGCAACCCTTTGCTCCACTCAGTCCACTCTGACCCGCCCAGGCTGTGAAAACTAGAGGAAGAGCCTCCAGTAGCATCTGACACATGCTGATGGCAATGGAGTGCCAAGGGACCCAGGGGCAGATGGAGAGGAGGCTAGCACCTGGACCTGGGAGCCTTGAGAAGGAAAACAATGGGTGGAGAAAGAGGGCCAGGGGAGACAGTGAAGAGAGAAGGAGATTTTTGATACCCACTTTATGAAGGCTTCTTACCCTAGAGTAGTAGAAGGATTAGGAAATCTCTGCTCTGCGAGGTATATTAGATCTCTGTGTAAAGAGCTGTGCTTACCTGCTTTTGTCCAGAGACCTAAAAAGGATCCATTTTCTAAAAATGATCCATTTTCCTCTGTGGATTATCATCACTGGTTATTAATATTTGACTAATTTTTAATCTACCCTGAATTCATCTAAGACATTTATTTTTGCTTAAATTAACCATCATTGTCTTCTGTCACTTACAACTAAAGGGTTCTGGCCACTCCCTCCCTAGTCTTTCCAATACCTAGATCTTCTAAACCCACCTAGATCTATGTTCTTCCTACTCTCTTGATACAGTGAAGAGTGTCCCTTCCATCAAAGGCCAATTCCATCAGTGGGGTATAGGCCCCCACCTCCTTCCACACTTTCAGGGACCCCATTCCTGGGGTTGGCATCTCTTCTCCGCCTCTCCAGTCTCTCCTGCCTCCTATGTCATCCTTGTAGGTCTATAAACAGACTCTACCATCAACCACCTTGAAAGACCCTCCATTCCTTGCTCCTACATTCCCTAAATCACCAGTCTCCCTCTCTGCTTTCATAGCTACTCCTCTGTAGAGAGTTGTATGGATGTGCCGTTGCCATTCCCTCACTTCCCAAGTCGCTGTTCTACTCACTCTTACCTGGCTTCTACCCACAACGTGCCACAGTGAAACTGTTCTCACCAGGTCACAGGTGACCTCTAGGTTGCCAGGTCCATTGGGCATTTTTCTATTCTTGTCTACTAGGCTTTTTCATTGCATTGGCCTAGTGGTGCACTCCCTCCTTCTAGAAGGTTCCCTCAACTTAGGAGCAGGCTGCTCTTGTTGACAGCAGCAGCCCTGGAAGCTGTGAGGGAAGGGAGCTAGGAAACCCAAGAGAGGTGGGATGGAAGCTCCTGCCATTCTTATGGAGAAGGACATGTGGTCTTCTTAAATAATCCAGATTGCTTCACACTCCTAATTCATTTCTTTCATTAACATCCCAACCATTTGAAGTAACACTCACCCTTTAAAATGCCCTCAAGGAAAACCTCCACTAATCTGGCTCTATTTATTTCCTCAACATCAAAAGTATTCTCTTGACCCTGAAACATAAAAAGCTGCTTAAGAGTTGTTTTCTTGGCTCGGGGGCCCACAGCTAAGTGGTTAGGGCACCAGCCACATACACTGAGGCTGGTGGGTTCAAGCCTGGCCCAGGCCTGCTAAAGAACAATGACAACTGTAACCAAAAATTTGCCAGGCATTATGGTGGGTGCCTATAGTCCCAGCTACTCAGGAGGCTGAAGCAAGAGAATTGCTTAAGCTCAAGAGTTTGAGGTTGCTGTGAGATGGGATGCCACAGTACTCTACAGAGGGCAATATAGTGAGACTCTGTCTCAAAAACAAGCACACGAAAAAAGAGTTGTTTTCTTCTGTTTTGTTTTTTGAACTATATAGTTACTGTAGTACTTAATGTAGGGAGTAAGGAAATATTCTTATCAGCTATTAAATCAAACATTTATTTACAAAGCTCAGCCTGGGAGCTCTCTGGTTTTTCAAGCAAACAAAAAATTAGAACAACTTTCTGATTATTCAATGGTCAATTGTATTGGCCAATACAATTCACATCCTTTTTTTGTTTTTGTTTTTTATCCTCTTATTGCCCATGATCACCCCAACCAAAGATAACACAGAGACCAAGTCATGAACTATTTTGGGTAGAAAAGACCTCATGGACATAGAGTCAGATGTTTTATCCACATAGATTAATGTGAGGTTTCATCCGGTGTATGAACTTGTTAGTTGCCTAAGAAATGTGATAAAGCAATTGACTGGAACTAAAGACCAGAGTTAGCATTAACACTAGACTTGTCTTGCCCTCTCTCCCCTATGCCCTGAGTTTTTTGAGATTTGACTGCGGTCTTGAAAGTATATACTTTGGTTTCACTTTGCATTTTTACCTCGGACCACTAATCCCAGGGAAATGTGTCAACATTCATGGTCAGATGTATACGGGAACTGCCCCACCTCCTCAGTCTCTGTTGTTCTCATGTACAGCACACATTATGTTCTTCAGCACAAATTTGTAAACAGAATTGCAAACATTGACCTTTTTGGCTCTGTCTCTTGGTAGAGATGCCCACATACTCATTAGAGCAATAAAATAAAATTAAAGTGGTGCTTTGAGGGAAATGTATAGACTCTTCTTTTTTTAATAGACAGGGTCTTAATCGGTCACTCAGGCTGGAGTACAGTGGTGTGATAGGACTAGTGCCATTGCTATATCCAGCTAATTTTTAATTTTTTTTTTTTTTGCTTTTAATTTTAATATTTTTATGGAGATGAGGTCTCACTGTGTTTTCCAGGCTGAACTTTTGGCCTCAAGCAATCCTCCTGATTCAGCCTCCCAAGAGCTAGGAGTATAGGTGTCAGCCAAATGAACAGATTTTTTGAAAACTCAATACTCTCCTTAGATTTTTTTTTTTTCTCTTAGGCTAATTTGCTTGGTTATTTTATCTTCTTCCAACACCTTCTTTCCCAACATATGGGTGTAACTGAATTGAAAAATTCTTTCCTTGTTCCTTTTTCTGAAGAAGGTGCATGTAGACACCTTCTAGGACAGTCTGAAAAGAGGCATAGTGCCTGCTATATCAACTGCATTGTTGCATTATAAAAATTTACCCTCGGGTAACTTGAGCTTGGGCTTCAGTGGTTGGCTATTGGTGGAGGTCAGAAAGAGATTCAGTAGCATAATGACAGTCAGTCAAAAAAATGAGTGAATAGGAATAGGCTAAAAACTCCTAGGAGTTCAATAGTTATTTCAGTACTGTAAGATTTATAGAAGAATAATAGCCAGCCTGTTCTTCAGAAAGCTTATAACTTAGAAGTGGAAACATGAAACTCTCTTTGTCGCCTTCACCAGGTTAGGTATTTGTCCCCTGTTCTTGGAAGAATTTACCATTGTTGAGCCTTAAGATAGGCAGAGCTTTAAAATCAGCACATGTCCCCATATGACTGTAAGAATTTGGGCTTACTATTGGGCTTACTATTCTATTCCCAGCACATGAGCAGAACTTACCATGCCCCAGTGTCTCTCTAAACTTTCTTTCTTTCAATTATTTGGATACTGATCTATCTTTCCTTCTTGGGGTATAGGGAGGAGGTGGTATTGTGAGGACTTACTTTGACTGCTAGATAATTGTATCCACCAACAACTAGAATTAGACATAGCACCCAGGACATGTTGGAACTCAAAAAGCAACTATTTGCTTTCAAATCTGAAATCAAGAAAGAGTAATGAACAATATGGAGGCCTCACAATCTGGGTGCAGAGGAATGATGGGAAAATAGTGTTTAAAGGAAATGTACCAGTCAAGAGTATGAGATTGGAGGCTGGAGGCTGCAGTCAGGTAGGTTAGCTAGGAAGGGGCTATAAAGGACCTAGTCCTAAGATCACAATAACGCACATTAGGAAATGGAAAGATACTTGAGAATTTAAGAGAGGTTTGGGGAAAAGTCAGTAGAACTTGAGGATCACTGGGCATGATAGGAAAAAGCTATGGGGCAAGCAAGACTGAAGGCAAGAGAAACATTAGAGATGACTTCAAAGCTCTGAGCACCAATGACCATGAGATAAGGGTACCGCGGAAGAAACAAGGAACTGGGAAGAGGAACTGGTTTTGTGGGGGAGATGATGAGCTCAGTTAGACACTGTTGCAGTTGAGGCAATGGGAAGACTTTCAAGTGAAAATGCTCAGTGGGCAGTCAAGAGATATGGGAATAAACCTTGAGCAAGGGACAGGACGTGAGCTGTCAGTCGTGAGTCATCAGCCTGTAAGTCTGCAGCCACAAGAACTGAGTTGATGTCTACACATGGCAGAGCCCACAGGAGCATGGAGGACCATGAGTATGAGGGTGTGTGAGAAGGGGATCAAGAAACACATGGGCAGCTTCAGATGAATTGGAAAGTTAGCAAGAAAACAAGAGGGGTATAGTGCCAGAAATGCAAGCAGATGTGCGATTTTTAAGAAGAAGGGAGTGGAAAGAGTAATGAAGGCCTCAGAAGAAACAGTGATTGAAAGAAAGGACATTGGAGGATGGAGCTGGAACATATTCTCCTTAGCAAAGTATCCCAGGAATGGAAGAAAAAGTACCCAATGTACTCAGCCCTACTATGAAGGTAAACTATAGCTTTAACATGAAGGCTATAACCCAACTATACCACAAGACTATGAGGAAAGGACCAAGGAAGGGGAAGGGGGGGGGGAGGTTTGGGTGGAGGGAGGGCGATGGGTTGGGCCACATCTAGGGTGCATATTTTTATCTATAATAATAATAAAATAATAATAATTAAAAAAAAATTTAAAAAATAAATAAATAAATAAATAGTTTAAAATTTAAAAGGAATCACTGTAATTAAATTTTGGAGTATCAAATTTACATTTTAAAATTTAATTATTGAGCAATTAGAGGTCACAACTTTAAACACCATTCTGTAAGCATTAAAAGGTTAACTCAATGCAACTAAAGGGTGCTAAAAGAAAAAGAAGGTAGGAAGCTCAGTTTAATCTCCTTGTAACACCAAACTGGAATAATGAAAAAAAGAAAAAACAAAAGGAATTGTTTCCTATGGAATGATTTCAGCATGACATGCCTGGGCTTTCTTGGATTTCTTGTGTTAAAATAGCCGAAATCTATAAATTTATGGGTCATGGCTCTGGAAAATAACTCATATAACAAGCAGCTATCAAATAATAAAATGAATGTGTCTGATGACATAGTAGCTCATGTTTCATATAAAACCTTATCTCTTAATTGGGCCACACAAAGACATAAGAAAACACACTAGCTGATGGGCAGGGTTGGATTCTTAAGTACCTCCCAGCTGTGGCTATTCCTCACAAACCTTGAAATTGTTAGTGAATGTTGATAGTAGCCAATGAAATGAGACCATTTGGATCTGTTAATGATTTTTTTTATCTGTAAAATAAATACTTCATGTTTTCCTGTCATGGAAGGTGCACCATCTGTACATACATTCACTTAACTTACCAAATTCAGTCAAATGTCACATTTATCATAAAAGGTTGTTGAACATGTCTATTCTCCATGCTCTGTTCAGAAGAGTGCCCGAAGTGAGTAACTTTTTGTAAGAAAGAAAATCTTCTGTTACGATCCGAATGGAGTAAAAAATCTTTGTGGAGTCAATAGTATCATGATTATATATTGAATAATATACATTTTCCTATTGAAGTAGTGAATAAAATTGTTCTGTTAAGTTAAAGGCTAATTCATGCTGTTGATCACTTATGGCTCTCTTTGAAGGAGGCAGTTCTTTGTAATTTGAAATGTTATCAGGGTCTAAACATCCTACAATCTTCAACAATGCATTCTTTCAAAATTTCTACATCACTGAAATGTCCTCCCTTTCTCCCCCAAATTTATAAGCTAAGTTACAAGTTGCTTGAGTGGCATTATTTCCCCATCTTATTGCTGCTTCTAAGAATTGTCTTCACTTTTGTTTTGCATCTTTCAATTTCTACAAAGCAATCTTCTGCATCTCTTCTTCCAATTTAAAATACGTGTTGGTCCTTGGGACTGTTATAATGCTAATGGGCATTAAATTTTTCTAATATTGATATTATAGTATCACAAAGGAAGAAAATAATCTTATTTTTTGCAGAAACAAGATGATATTGCAATTCCCAATCCTCATTAAAAAATCTGTCTTCTTCCTTCAGCCTTCTCTTGGTCTTCTTTGACATGATGGGCTATTAAACAAATAGTATTAAAAAATACTGTTGAGCTATACAACCTTTAGGAATACTACTTTAAACATAAACACAGTGCACCATGCTGACTATAGACTGGTATATTGAACCACTATAAACTCTCACCAAACAACCACATGTAGTAATGGCACCAGTCAGGTGGAGAAAATTAGAACTAAATCATGAATATAGCAGCCATCAATTTAGCCTTTTTGGTTTGCTAATGTTCTTACCATGCTGGTCAATCTGGTTGGATTATTTGGTCAAAACATTTTATTCTTTGATGTTTTAAATAAGTTCATTTTAAAAGTACAATAAAATATAAAAGATGAACAAAAATGTATTAATAAAAAAAAGGATTTGTTCTATATTTGGATTCAGTCAAAAGGTCATTTACAGACCTAGAAGGCCACAGGTTCCCCAGTCCTGATTTACATTGTGCATACTGAAACCTCCTTAGTTTCATCTACTCTATCATTATTGTTCTTTATGTGGGTAATTACAACTATTATTTGCCCTGCCAAAAACAAAATTATCATTTTATTTCACTCTCACTCAGCTCCTTGTTACCACTTTTTGGCCAAGGGAGACAAATACTTGCCCTGAAATTTTGAAGCTATTCCAAGCCTACCTGCCAACATTGCCATCATTTCCTTTCAGGGGTTTCCAGAGATAATTTAGGGTATGTATTTTCCATTTCAACCCAGCATAACATTAGTGGGGAGAAGAACTCAGTGAGTTGATGCTCAGTGTCATCAACCAGCATGAAATAATTTGGGTTGTATTATCACTGTTTCTCTTTCCCTAGACGAAGTCATTTTTAACTAGAGTGAGGCTGGGGGTGAAGAAGCTCTATGTCTGGCAGAGTACAGATAGTTCTCAATGTGGAGTCCTGGTTCTTAAGGTTGAGAAATACAAAAGTCAAGGATTTGCTTATGTTCTTCTAAGTCTTTTTTTTCTCTGACGCAGTGAATAATGTCTATCAGGGTGGCTGCTGGAAGAAAGGAACTGGGCACATTGAAGAATAAAGACAAAAATTCCAATGGATGTGTTTTTAAAATCTTGCTTCACACACAAAGAATCCCAAAGCATTCGATAGCAAACTTCCCTCATGTTACCCTCATGGAAACCTGTGTCTATATACATTTTCAAAGCTTCCTAAAACAAAAGATGTACAAAACCCTGAAAAGTGAGATTTGTAGCTTCAAACCTAAAAACACCAGAAAAAAAGTGAAGACTGGATCATAGTCTGGGAAGTTTAAAAATATCTTGAAAGCCACATTCCTCTTCTTCACCAAACTTCTTTTTCCAACATGCAGGACTCCTACAATCAGGGTTGTGGCAATGGTTGCAAAGAAAAACAAAACCAATGCTTGCCTAGACAATTTTAGAAAAGATACTGCTTAATGGACAACAACCTGGACTTGATAGTATCATAATTTTCAGAAGAGAAGCAGATTAGTCTCTATATTGAACAAGCCATTCAGATGATACTTTTCTTCCTTTTGGAATATTCTACACTGATATTGTATAATACACATGAGATTTAAAATTTGGCTTTCAAATATTAAAAAAAAATAAAATTTTACAAATAGGAAGAATTTCCAGCTCAATGGAAGATTCCATGGACAATTCACCTAAAAGCTAATCACTAAGGATTTCAAAAAATAGTAGCAGTTCTCACTCACACACTAGAGAAAAGAACATAATGGCACAGATCAATATCCTTAAAAATTTGAATTCTTACCACCACAGGACCATTTATGGTTCCAAAAAATACATTACTCTTTTTACTTAGGATGTCCAACAATACTCTGGAATTAAGAGTATGCCTTTAGTATTTACCTTACCATATTTTTAATAATCCTTAAATTTGAACATATAAAAATTATAACCTGCTTTATAACAGAAAACTTTAAAATATAAAAGATAATTTAAAAATTATAAAACAATATTCAAAATATATGTACCAAAATTTTGGAAGTCTAAATACAAGCTTTATAATTTAAGAATTAAAATAGGTCAATAGCCCAATGGGATAAAATGGAGAATTTAGAATTCTGAATCTTCAACAGCTGCCACTAGAAACTATGGTGTTCATATGATCTATGAGAATGTTGGGCACCCAAGGCTGAACTGGGAAGGTACTTGGGAGCTCTGCAAGGAAGAAATAAGACAAAGAGGTAGAGAAACAGTCTGGACAGGACAAGACTAGAATGAATTAATTCCAGTGATTTTTTTAGTCTCTTTTTTAATATATTCAAGATTTACATTTAGTCAAGGTATTTACAATAGTTACCTTAGGTCTTATCTGTGCTTTGACTAGGAATAGGCCTGGCAGTCTGACAAGAGAAAGGGCTAATCTCCAGAGGTTAAGCTGGATGCTCACAGTAAACAGGGATTGATATCAGGTAACCAAAAATAACAAATTTTTCACAAAGTACATAAACAAGCATTTTATAAAAGGAATAAATATAAATAGCCAGTAAAGTAATAGAAAATGTGTTCCAATTCTTAGTTAAAAGAAATAAAAATGTCAACAATAAAATGTCTTCCATAGTTGATACTGGAACATATTTAAAATATTAGAAATACTTCCCAGGTTAAGAAATGGGTCTTCTGGGCAGTGTCTGTGGCTCAAAGGAGTAGGATGCTGGGCCCCATATGCTGGAGGTGGCTGTTTCAAACCCAGCCCCAGCCAAAAACTGCAAAAAAAAAAAAAAAAAAAAGGCTAAGGGAAGCAGAATCAAGGAATAAAAAGGGAATCAGGTTTAAAAAAAAAGAAATGGGTCTTCTCCTAAGCTGGACATGGCATATAAAACATTGCAAACTTTTTCAAGACCTAACTAAATTTTAAATATGCATACAATTTTACTTAACAATCATATTTTTAACATATATTTAAAAAATAATTGTTTAAGCTCTGTGTGGGAAATAAGTAAGGAAAGGAGAGTGGGAGGGAGTAATGAAGAGAGGAAGAAAGGAAAAAAAGAAGAAAGAAAGGGAAAAAAAGAGAAAGAAAGACAAAGGGAGAAAGAAGAGATGAAGAGAGAATAATAATTAAACCTAACCATCTAACATTGATTATTAATTGTTAAACAACATAGTTTAACATTGTCTCCTAGCCAATTAATTCAGTGACTATTAAAATTAATCTATTCAACAAATATATATTTAAATTTTCCTAAATATGGCATTATGCTAATAATTAAAATATTATACTTTTAATCCATTGACATGGAAATATGTTCACAATATATTTTTCAGTATGAAAGTTAGTGACAAATAGTAAGCATAATCTGATTCAATTTATGACCAAATGTACATAGAAATATAAACCTGGATTGACACACAGACCAAAACCTTCACGTTGCTCATCTATACGTGTTGGGATGCTGGTAGTTTTTGCTTTCTTCTTTAGGTCGTCAATTTTCTTTCTGATCAAGCTCACTTTTTTACCGTGTCCCTCCCAGGAGACACATCATGTACCACCTTATATTTATATTCTCACCTGCACCACTTGGCTTTCAGTGTTGAGGGGTATGAAAACCAGGCACACCTTGGCTACTGTTAGAATTTTTAAATGAAACCAAAAAGCCTGAGTACAAGTAGGTTTTGAACAAAATTTTTTTACTTAGGTTTTTTTTTCCCTCATGATCTTTTGGATATCTTTCCATTGATACTTTCTTTCCTCTCCTTTAAAAGTGTTTTTCTTATATATTTCTTCACATAATACTTCATTCTCTGCCTTTTTTGTTTGCTTTCTTTCCCTGACCTGCAATATTTCTTTTTAATGTTGCTTTAAATGACAAAAATTAAGATTTTTATAGCACATTAATTTTAGAAATGTGTGGGAATGCTGAATTATTGTATGTTTTTCTCTAAAGTAACTATTGCTTAGGAATATGAAGTCACACACATTATAGAATATTCAGGAAGGCCAAACATTAGAGCTTCAGCAGACTGTTCAGGCTTTGCTTGTGACAAAAGAAATTTTTTAAAAAGCCATACAACCTCTTAACTACACTTAGATTCAAGAGCAACTTGAGCTGATAAAATCAAAATCAAATGGTTTGTAAAATAAGTCCAGGTGGGGAGAGGAAGTGCTGCTCTCTTTAGCAGGGTAAGGCAAGAGATGTGTATGTACAAAACTGAGAACTATGTTACTGATATTTTTAAAGAAATATGAATATTTCATTTAGATCAACAGGTGAGTTCTGTAAATGAATTGGTCTTTAGTCAATAAAAACTCTGATTCAAGGCCAGGTGCCATGGCTCATGCCTGTAATCCCAGCACCCTGGGAGGCCAAGGAGGGTGGATTGCCTGAGCTCACAAGTTCAAGACCAGCCTGAGCCAGAGTGAGATTCCAACTCTGAAAATAGCTGGGCATTGTGGCAGGTGCCTATAATCCTAGCTACTTGGGAGGCTGAAGCAAGAGGAATTGCTTGAGCCCGATAGTTTGAAGTTGCTGTGAGCTAACAACGCCATTGCACTCTACTGAGGGTGACCAAGTGAGACTTTGTCTCAAAAAAAACCTCTGATTCAGATTTTTAATTTTCTGTATTTAAGATAAATCACATGATGTTTTGATGTACATATACATAATAAGATGCTTACTACAGTCAATTGAGTTAACATATAAGGTTGGACAGTTAAGTCATGAACTCATCCTAGAAAACGGGCTACATGCCTCACTGGTGAATACCACTATGGTCACCAGATGACCAAGGGGAATACTTTGAAGGTGATTCTAGTGATATTCAGCCATGAGGTATGTAGCACTTTTTCTAGGATGAGTTCACAAACTTTACTGTCAGACCTCATATCTGTCACCTTTCATAGTTACCATTTTTGTGTGGTAAGAGTACCTGAAACCCATTCTCTTAGCAAATTTTTCATACACGATACAATGTTATCCATTTATGTACTTTAAGAGGAAGCACAGTCACAGCAGAAGGTCCCACCCACCCATCCTACACCATTCATGGATGGGCGTGGAGATTGCTGGAGTCAGGAGCAGCAAGAAGGAACCAGGCCCATCTCTCCTGGGTGAAGAGTAACTCGTCTGGCTGAGTAAGGAAAAACAGCTTTTCATCTGCTTTCAGCAGCTTGAGAGCACTTCTCATAAAACTTCATAATTTTTGTTGTTTTGTTACAAAATGAGCCTTTGGCTGGACACTGTGTTTCACTCCTATAATCCTAGCACTCTGGGAGGCTGAGGTGGCTGGATCCTTTAAACCCAGGCGTTCTAGAGCAGCCTGAGCAAGAGTGAGACCCTGTCTCTACTAAAAATAGAAAAAGCAGCTGGGCATGTGATGGGTACCAGTAGTCTCAGCTACTCCAGAAGCTGAGGCAGGAGGATTGCTTGAGCCTGGGGGTTTGATGGCTTGATCTTGCTCTAATCTAGGCTGAGGCTATGGCACTCCATCCTGGGCAACAGAGTAAGACTCTGTCTCCAAAAAAGACTGCTGAGCCTTTGTTAATAGAGCTTGCTCCTCAGACAGTGATTTGGCCACTAGTCCTCTAGCAGACCAGAAGCCAACGCATCTCCTTTCATTCATCCTTTATGTTAAATTTGCAGTTCACTGGGAAAAACCTGATGGAGACTAATTGGATTTCTTTATCAGAAAGGGACAACTGAATGAGGAAGGGCATGCTTTGGAAACTCTGGAAAGTCAAGGTTAGCTGAAGGGCTTGGAAAGCGAGAGATGAAGACAAAGTGAGAAAATAAGACAAAGCAAGAAAGCTTTTGTGAGTCACTTTCAAATAGTTTAGGGACACCTGCAGGAAAAAGAAGGAGAGGCAATGGTCTCCTGAGTGCTGTGAGAAGGGATGAGACAGAATGCCGCCGCCACATTATATTTGTTCACCTCATGTGCAAATACGGTTTCTTGTATCAAATCCCTGCTGTTTGAAACGTCAGCTGTGTTTGATGTTTTTCTGACTGGTACATAGGCTTATTATGGAGACCAATGTTAAACAAATAGACACAAAACTAAATATAATTATACCTTTTTCAGATGAAACAGAAAAGAAAATTTAAAAGAAAACTAATAAAGGGATCTACTTTAGGTAAGAGAGGACCAGAACACATTCTGATGCAAAGTCTCATTTATCCATACTCTTTTCACTAGGGCTCTTTCTTATTTACTCAGCCTGGGAGTAAATAAAGCTTCAATTTCCACGCTTTAGTCAAGGACTCCCAAATATTCACTCCTTGCTCTGACGTTTCCCTCCTGGTCTAATTCTTTCCTCTCTCCTACTTCCTGCATAACTTCACCTGCTTTGGTCTCAAATCAATGTGGCCAAAAAGCTTACACCACTTCTCTATTTCTTAGGCCTTTTGTGCTATTATAACAGAATATTACAGAATGGGTAATTTATAATGGACAGAAATTTATTGGCTCCCAGTTTCAAAGGCTGGGAAGTCTAATATTAAGGTGCCAGCATCTGACAAGATCCTCCTGTGCCATAAAACTGGCAGAGTGTGAGAGGGCCCAAGCTCCAAACCCCTTTCACTAAGGCATTAAATACACCTAGGAGGGGGAGTACTTATGGCCTAAATCTCCCCTTACAGGCCACACCTCTTACTACTACTAGAAGGGGAATTACATTTCAACAATTGTTTTGAAGGGGACAAACCTTCGAACCATAGCATCCTACAAACTTTTTCTTCTTTGCTTGTCTCCCTTTCATATTTATACAGTATCAGTCTCTGCATCATCTTGGAAAGCCAAAACCTCTAGTTCACTTATTATTATTAGACTAATTTGGGTGACTGTTATTGCTAGATGCCACAGTCATCTCATGGCTACCACCTCTCCCAAACTCATTTCATCCTCAATATCCTGCCAAGTAAATCTTTAAGCATAGTTCTGGCTGTGATTGTCCTTGTCAAAAAATCTTTAGCACCTATCCCATACCAACTAAAATTCTGACATCCAAGGCCACCTATGAAATACCTGCAAACATTTTTTGCATTTAAGCCGATCACACCTCTGTGATCAAACCATATTGCACTACCTAAAGTTTGTCACATCTTCTCTGAAACTTTCTGCCTTAAAATTTTTCTTTAGTTCTCTCCAAGGAACATACTTACTTTTTATATTTTCTACACATTTTCTATCATCTTGAATTTCATATCTTCTATGAAAGAATTCCTCATGCTTCCTGGATGATAGAATTTCTGTTAATTTTTTTCTTTTTAAAAAAATTAAATCATAGCTGTGTACATTAATGCAATCATGGGGTATAATATGTTGCTTTTATATACAATTTGAAATATTTTCATAAAACAAGTTAACATAGCCTTCATAGCATTTTCTTAGTTATTGTGTTAAGACATTTGTATTCTACATTTAGTAAGTTTCAAATGTACTCTTGTAAGATGCACCATAGGTGTAGTCCCACCAATTACCCTCCATTTACCCATTCTCCCCCTTCCCCTCCCTTCCTTGTCCCCTTTCTCCATATTTTAGGGCCATAATTCAGTCATAGTTTTCATATGAAAGCTACAAATTGGTTTCATAGTAGGGCTGAGTACATTAGATACTTTTTCTTCTATTCTTGAGCTACCTTGATAAGAAGAATATGTTACAGCTCCATCCATGTAAACGTGAAAGAGGTAAAGTATCCATCCTTTTTAAGGCTGCATAATATTCCATGGTGTACATATACCAAAATTTATTAATCCATTCGTGGGTCGATGGGCACTTGGGCTTCTTCCATGACTTAGAAATTATGAATTGGGCTGCGATAAACATTCTGGTAGAAATATCTTTGTTACAATATGATTTTTGGTCTTCTGGGTATATACCCAGTAGAGGCATTGCAGAATTGAATGGCAGGTCTATTTTTAGATCTCTAAGTGTTCTCCAAACATCTTTCCAAAGGAACGTATTAGTTTGCATTCCCACCAACAGTGTAAATTGTTTCTCCACATCCATACCAACATGTCTGGTTTTGGGGTTTTGTGATATGGACTAATCTTACTTGAGTTAGATGATATCTCAAAGTAGTTTTGATTTGCATTTCTCTGATGATTAAGGATGATGAGCATTTTTTCATGTCTGTAGGCTGTGTGCCTGTCTTCTTCAGAGAAGTTTCTCTTCAAGTCCCTTGCCCAGCCTGAGATGTGATCACTTCTTTTTTTCTTGCTAATACATTTGAGTTCTCTGTGGATTCTGGTTATTAAAACTTTAATGAAATTAAAGATATGAAATTTGCAAAGACATAACCTGAAAATATCTTCTCCCATTCTGAGGGCTGTCTGCTTGCTTTACTTACTGAGTTCTTGGCTGTGCAGAAGCTTTTTAGTTTGATCAGGTCCCAGTAATGTATTTTTGGTGTTGCTTCAATTGCCCACGGGATCTGCCTTATAGAATATTTCCACAGGCTGAATTTCTGCAAATGTTTTCCCTGCACTCTCTTCTAGTATTTTTATTGTTTCATGTCTTAAATTTAAATCTTTAATCCAGTGAGAGTCTATCTTAGTTAATGGTGAAAGGTGTGGGTCCAGTTTCAGTTTTCTACAATTTGCCAGCCAGTTCACCCAGCACACAGTACCCATCTTTCCCCCAATGAATGCTTTTTTTAATTGGCTTGTCAAAGGTCAAATAGCGGTAGGTAGCTGGGTTCATCTCTTGGTTCTCTATTCTGTTCCATACTCTTACTTCTCTGTTTTTGTGGCAGTACCCTGCTATTTTGATCACTATCAATTCATAGTATAGTCTGAGGTCTGGTAGTGTGATTCATCCTGCTTTTTTTTTTTTTTTCTGAGCAATATCGTGGCTATTTGAGGATTTTCTGATTCCATATAAAATGAAGTATTACTTTTTCAATATTTACAAAGTTTGACAGTGGCACTTTAGTAAGGATTGCATTAAAATTATATATTGCTTTGATAGTATGGACATTTCAACAATGTTGATTCTTCTCAGCCATGAGCATGGTATATTTTTTCATGTATTAACATCTTCAGCTATTTATTTTCTTAGAGTTTCATAGTTTTCTTTATAGAAATCTTTCGCATCCTTTGTTAGGTAAACTCTCAAACATTTCATCTTCTTTGTCACTACTGTGAACAGAATAGAGTCCTTGACTGTTTTCTCAACATGACTATTGTTGGTATATATAAAGGCTACAGATTTATGAGTATTGATTTTGTAACCTGAGATGCTGCTGTATTCCTTGATCACTTCTAAGTGTTTTATAGTAGAATCCCTGGTGTTTTCCAGATATACAATCATATTATTTGTGAAGAGTGAAAGTTTGATCTCTTCTGACCCTATGTGGACAGCCTTGATCACCTTTTCTCACCTAATTGCTATGGCTAAGATTTCTATTAAATGTTAAAAAGCAGTGGAGCCAATGGGCAACCTTGCCTGGTTCCTGATCTGAGTGGAAATTATTTCAATTTAACTCCCTTCAATACGATATGAGCTGTGGGTTTGCTGTAGATGGCCTCTATCAGTTTAAGAAATGTCCCTTCTATACCCATTTTCTTAAGTGTTCTGATCATGAAAATATGCTGAATATTATCAAAAGTTTTTTCTGCATCAATTAAGATAATCACATGGGTTTTGTTTTTTAATTTGTTTATGTGCTGAATTATATTTACAAATTTATGTATATTGAACCAGCCTTGAGACCCTGAGATAAAACCTACAAATTATGATGTATAATTTGTTTGATGTGTTGCTGGATTCTCTTTCCTAGGATCTTGGTAAATATTTTTGCATCAATATTTATTAGTGATATTGGTTTATAATTTTCTTTTCTTGTTGATTTTTTTCCTGGTTTGGGGATGAAGGTGATGTTTGCTCAAAGAATGTGTTGTGTAGCATTCCTTCTTTTTCTATATTTTGAAAAATGTTGAGTAATATAGGTACTAGTTACTCTTTAAAGGTTTGATAGAATTCTGATGTGAAACCATCTAGTCCTGGGCTTTTTTTTTTTTTTTTTTAGGGAAATTTTGTATAGTTGATGCTATTTCAGAACTTGATATAGGCCTATTCAACATTTCCACTTCTTTCTAGCTAAGTCTAGGAAGGGGGCATTCTTCCAAGTATTGGTCTCTTTCCTTTAGATTTTCATACTTTTGAGAAGAGAATTGTTAAGGATTGTTTGAATTGGTGAGGAGAATGTTGTTATTTCATATTTGTCATTTCTGATTGATAAAATTAGAGATTTTACTCTTTTTTTCCTGGTTAGGTTAGCTAAAGCTTTGTCTATATTATTGACCTTTTCAAAAAAACCAACTTTTAATTTACTTAATTTACTGATCTGTTGTATAATCCTTTTTTTTTTCAATTTCATTTAATTCAGCTCTAATTTTGGTTATTTCTTTTCTTCTACTGAATTTGGGATTGGATTGTTCTTCCTTTTCCAGTTGCTTGAGATGTCCCATTAACCTGTTAACTTGCTCTCTTTCTGTTCTCTTGAGGAAGCTTGCAGTGCTACAAATTTCGCTCTTAGGACTGCCTTTGCAGTATTCCAGAGGTTCTGATCATTCTTGTCTTCATTATCGTTTTGTTCCAAAATTTTGGTAATTTCCTTTTTAAGCTCATCTATGACCCAGCTATTCTTCGGCATAATGTTATTTACTTTCCACGTTTTTGTATGAGTATGCAGATTCCTGTTACTATTTTTTTAATTATATTTTTACTATACAAACTAAACTATCTTTTTTTAATTTTTTTTTATTATAGATAAAAATATGCACCATAGATGAGGCCCGACCAATTACCCTCCCCCCACCAAAACCTCCCCCCTCCCTTCCCCTTTCTTGGTCCTTTCCCCATAGTCTTGTGGTATAGTTGGGTTATAGCCTTCATGTGAAAGCTATAGTTTAGCTTCATAGTAGGGCTGAGTACATTGGATACTTATTCTTCCATTCCTCGGATACTTTGCTAAGGAGAATAGGTTCCAGCACCATCCATATAAACATGAAAGAAGTAAACTCTCCATCTTTCTTTAAGGCTACATAGTATTCCATGGTATACATGTACCACGGTTTGCTAGTCCATTCGTGGGTCAATGGGCACTTGGGCTTCTTCCATGACTTAGCAATTATGAATTGGGCTGCAATAAACATTCTGGTACAGAT
>CAUYPK010169708.1:0-23174 GCA_963574355.1 Loris lydekkerianus
CAGCTACTCGGGAGGCTGAGGCAAGAGAATCGCTTAAGCCCAGGAGCTGGAGGTTGCTGTGAGCTGTGTGATGCCACGGCACTCTACCAAAGAGCCATAAAGTGAGACTCTGTCTCTATTAAAAAAAAAAAAAAAAAAAAATATATATATATATATATATATATAGTCGTATCACAATTTAAATCAATATTATGTGCTACATTATAGCAACTATGAATATGTAAATATTATTCACCTGAGTTATGTAATGTGTCAGTATTTTATTTTCTTCATTTAGTTTTCTAAATACCTCTTACCAATTCTTATGCAAATTTCCAGTAGAGCTCTGAAACTCTTTTAAGTGTGTTCAAATATAGCAGTAACTTAACTAAAGAAGAAAATTCAATTTTCTTCTTTAAAAAGTCTCTTCAGAGACTCCCACCCTGCTACAGCTCTTGGCCACCTGCAGCTCTCTCCTCTGGACCTTTCCCATCAGCCTAAAAATTCCCTTCACCATTCTTCTCTTTAGTGGACCTCCCCCAAAGAGGGTGAGGGTGTTAGTTTCCAAGGTGAATCAGATGTAGGTTTTCAAAAACTTTGGATGCTGAAAATGCCTCTATATGCATATTCTGCCTTCACCCTTTATGGAGAATTTAGCTCCGTGTAGAATTCAGAATTGGGAAAATCATTCCTCCAGAGTTTTAAAGTTAGCACTCCGCTGTTTCCAAGCACGCAATGTTGTTTGAGAAGCCTAAAGTCATTTTTATTCTTGATTCTTTGTATAAAACCTGTAAAAGCTTCTCTCTGGAAGTTCTCAGGATCTTCTCCTTGTCCCTAGTGATCTGAAACTTCATAATGTCCCTTGTGAGGCTTTGGCCACCTGTTGTGCCGAGTACTCTGGTCGTCATTTTCAGTGTGGACATTCAAGTCCCTTGGTGCTGAGACTTTGTCTTACATTTTTTTCCTTTGATAAATTTCTTCACTCCATTTTCTCTGTTGTTTCCCTGTGGAATTCCTATCAGTGGGTCGTTGTAACTCCTAAATTAAGCCTTTTCTTTTTTTCTCTCTCTCTTTTCTCTTTGTATTTTTGTTCTACTTTCCAGGAGTTTTTTTTTTTTTTTTTTTAAATTGTTGAGGATTCATTGAGGTACAAGAAACCAGGTTACACTGATTGCATTTGTCAGGTAAAGACCCTCTTACAATTGTGTCTTGCCCCCCAAATCTAGGAGATTTTTCATTTTTTATTCCCTACTCTTTCTACAGGATTCTTTGTAAAGTTCTGCTTTCATATTTTGATAATTCAAGAATTTTAGTTTGGTCTGTTGTTATAGGAACCTGTTCTTATTTCATGGATTCTTTTCTTATCTCCTTGAGGAAATTAATTATAAGATTTTGGTGGCTTATGCCAGTAATCCTAGCATTCTGGGAGGCTGAGGCAGGTGGATTGCTTGAGTTCGAGACCAGCCTGAGCAAAAAAAAAAGTGAGACCCCCATCTCTACTAAACACAGAAAAACTAACTGAGCACTGTGGCAGATGCCTATACTCTCAGCTACTCGGGAGGCTGAGGCAAGAGGATTGCTGAAGCCTAAGACTTTGAGGCTCCTGTGAGCTAGGATGCCACAGCACTCTTGCTTGGGCAACAGAGGGAGACTCTGTGTCAAAACAAAAACACAAGCAAAAACCAACTCTTGAATATATTACTGTAGTATATAGTAATATGTATAAAAATAAGCTCTTTTAACAAAAGATTTTAACTTCTTTTATATTTAAAAAAATCTATTTGCTCTTGTTTGGTGATGTTTTGAAAGGAAAGATAAACATACATGTTCTCTCTGTCATACTTAATTAGAACTAGGCTTGACCCTCGCCACTCCCCAGGCTACCTATAATGAGGAAGCTATGGAAGAAAAAAATCATGTCTTTGGATACCTAGGTTCTTGCAATTCAGTGAATATTGACTAGCACTTGTTTGTTACTTGGAATAACTACATGAAATTCAGAACTTTAAGGCCATTTGTTTATGGTTCTTCATTTTCATAATTGTGGTTTAACAATTTTGACTTATTTTTCATGTGGCTATGATAGGTCTTTCTCCTTTTAGGAAAAGTTAAACTTCTAATTTGAGTAAACTGGCAATTGCAAAGATGAAATCATTAGTCTGCACCAAGGGAATGGTTGGGGGTGGGCAACATTTACCTTGTTGCTTTGCCCATTACTCATATTGGGAGGAGAAGGTTCAGGATTGTGAAGGGAATATTCTTTCTTTCTACCCTGTTCTGCACTCACATCTTGCCTGCCAGATATGGTCAGACTTAGCCGGTTGGGGCTTTGGATCAGGAGGCACTTTTATTAATAATAGCTTTGATTCCACTTCTACTAGTAGGGGGACGGCTC
Source organism: Loris lydekkerianus (assembly GCA_963574355.1). NCBI lineage: Eukaryota > Metazoa > Chordata > Mammalia > Primates > Lorisidae > Loris > Loris lydekkerianus. The sequence continues at coordinate 2,375 of CAUYPK010169708.1, forward strand.
CACAGGCTGAGAGACAACATCCTGACAAGTTTCTGCAGAAAATATTATTCATTTAGACTTGTGGAAGAGGCCTCTCCTGCTCTCCCTCTAAACCCCCTGCAGGTGGCAGAGACTCAGGGTGTGATTATGAGTACTCCATTGTGCTTCCTGGCTTCCATGAAAATAATCACAAATACTAACAGTTGTACCGGCACTTCTTTAGGATGCTAACTGCCTTTTTTTTTTAACCTCCTTGTTAGAAACATGTGCTGTCAACAATGGAGGCTGTGATCGCACCTGTAAGGATACTTCAACAGGGGTTCACTGCAGTTGTCCCATCGGGTTCACGCTCCAGTTGGATGGGAAGACGTGTAAAGGTAGGCCTTCACCCCATCAGGGAGGCTGGGTGTCCTGGCATGGAGGAAACCCCCATGCTGCGAATGTGTGTGAATCAAGGCACCTCTTTCCCCTTCCTACCCCAAGTGACTCCAGATTTGCTTATGATTCATATTGATGGAAGCTTTTCTTCCTTGGGCTAGTGGAAGGTTATAATTGAGTAAGGATAATTAGAACCAACTTAATTACACTAATTGTTGAGGAGGTCAGCCTCTACAAGCATCAAATAATTCATTTCAGACAGTGGCCTTATTAGAAAAAAGGCAGTTCAAGGAAGCATTCATTTGCAGGAGATAATATCAACATATCATAAATAATAGCCTGGAGATTGCCATGTAAAAAACAGTCAAGATTATTATCCAAAGAACTTAATGAATAACTGTACCATTAACTTTTGAAGAGAGACACCAATGACTTACAGGTAGTTCATGGGCAAGAGTACAAAAGATGATTTCTTTAGCATGATAAAAAGTAGATAACCAATTACCAGACGAAACTGAGAAAAGATAAGATTGAGTATCAGGAATCATTTAAAAAGACTGAGGCTATTTGATCGTTGTATAATTTGCCAAAACAAATGCTCCAGTACCTTATGGCTTTCATCATTAAACTGGGCTAGATAATACATTAAAGGGAGCCATGTTATCTTGAGAAAGCAGTACAAGGATGGGAATATGACAGGACCTCACCGTTCTTTCCCATACTTTGTTTTCTTAACGCTAGTCAAGGGCATTGTAAGTCAAAGTTCTCAAGAGGACGAGGCACTTGTCTTTCAAAACTGGTTAAGCCAGACAAGGAAACATGTGTAAGATTAAAAACATTAGCAAGAATTCCTAAATGCTTTTATGGGTCTGTTTTCATTTCAGAAAATAATGAACACACGTAATAGCCCTTCAGGGATTTGTGGGAAATGAGGCAAGTATTGCTCTCTGATTTGCCGATGCTTGCCTGTTACAGATATTGATGAGTGCCAGACCCGCAATGGAGGTTGCGATCATTTCTGCAAAAATACCGTGGGCAGTTTTGACTGCAGCTGCAAAAAAGGATTTAAATTATTAACAGATGAGAAGTCTTGCCAAGGTATGTGCTGAAAGTGTAGCTGTGTTACCTTGGCCCGTTGGTTGGAGCAGAGGACATGTAACTCCACCCTGGCAGAGACTGGCTCGCCAGGCTTGACGGAGCCATTAATCCATCTTCCATCCTAGCCTTCACTTCTTCCATGTTAGGTAGAATAAAAACACAATGTAGCACACAGGCACATTTTGGAAATTAATCTGTTGATGATTAGAGAACATCTCAAAGAACCCATCTGGTGTGATTACAGCAGCTTGCTTTTAGAACTGGACCGGAACACAGAATGCAAGCAGGGTTGCAGTAGGATGTTGACATTGGGCATAATTCCCCCTTTCTAATATTTCCTTTAATGTTACTTAAATTACAACAGAGGTTATAAATTGAAAGCAAAAATGAATAGGTTTAGTTAATATGCCTTCCTTGCAAAAAGTTGAGGTCAGTACATAATTAAAATCATTTATCAGTTCTCTTCCTTGTAGACCTTGTTTTACATGAGCAGCCGAGAGGGAAGCGATGCTGGTGAATCCTTAGGCAGGATGACACACCCCTTCTTGAATACATCTTTCCCATGTAAGGGGTGCAGCAAGGGGACTTCCCTGGTAGCTGTTGTTGGTATTAATAACTGTTTTGGGTGGTGGGAAGCTATTTTGAGTGGGAAGCATCATTAATTATTTTTAGATGAGCACCTTTTACATCCTATTGATGTGCAGGAAGAAGCTCTCAGGAAAGATGTGCTCTCATGTAATCTGGCTCCATTTCTGTGAATAAAGAAAGACCGCCTAACTGACCTTGTTAGAAATCTAAGAATTAAATCAAAATCAGAATATAGTGTCTGATTTCACTTCAGATAAGAAAGATGTAAAAGTTTCTTTTTTAAAACTTTATGATGTGAAGTAGGTTTTTCTTCTCTCTTGGTTTTTGCTTCTCAATGTATAATTTGTCAGGAAGTATGAGCATATTCTCCTTTAAGTTAATTCTAGATGATTATAGTGTGGAAATAATAATTTCTTCAGTTTGACTTGGAAAGCAGATTTGCTGTTCCACATAATGTTTCATAATGTATAGAACAGCAAGATTGTTTAAGCTGTGTAAACACATTAAAAAGGAATTAGAAAAGTGATCTCATTATTTTTGGCAAAGCAAAAACCCATAGTGAACAGCCAAAGTCAGCTACTGAACAAGTCCACTTTCTCGACAACTGGCTGATATCAATAACAGATTTCACAGAATGGCATCAATTACTAGAGTAAAAAAGTGACTTTCTCTCATTTTTTACTGATCAGTCTTGGTAGAACAAATATTTGCACAGAACAGATTTATTAAAGAAATTGCCAGGATTTCTGGGAAAAGCTAAGGATGAAGGGGTTTTACAAGAATTTGTCCTTTTTTATTTCACTTTTTCATTCTTCCTGCTCCTTCCAAATGTTTGTTTTTTATTAATGTCATTTTGCATGGCACATTTAGTGTTGAAAACATGGTCTAGCAATGGTCTAGTTGGCTTCTCCTGAGTGCCGCACTGGCTTGTCCAGTTGGCGACACAAGTCATAACTGTTAAAACCCTTCCAAGTGGAGAGAGTGAAACACTAACATTCTAATGTACAGGAACGATGTGAGGGCCAAACCAGGGAAGAGGAGATGACGAGATACACAAGTGCAGCCTCCTTGAGGCTACTTTGCATGACCCCAGCAGCAACCAAGGAGGACTTCACACTGAACCAGAAAGACAGGGGACACGTGGGACGGACCATGGGGGAGGAACAAGACCAAGGGATTGGTCAAGAGGATCCAGTTCAGAGTTTACCCACCACATTCCAGTGTCTGCAATAGAAAACTACAGAGAATATTGGCACTGGTGCATCCTTTTAGGGGCAGAGGGCATTAAACTCCGGGATTAACTGGCCTCTTGGGGCGAGAAGGCTAATATTGGAAAGATCAGAGAGAGACGAGAACCAGATTTACCTCCAAACCGAGTGTTTTCTTCTTTCAATTCACAATAGTTCATACATTACTACTGATATTTTACCAATAGCTATATGACAATAACAGTAATGCATATCTACCACTTTATAGTTTAAAAATTCTTTTTAGGTATGTTATCTCATTTGGCTCCATTTAAATATTTTATTTTATTTATTTATTTTTTTTTTTGTAGAGACAGAGTCTCACTTTATCACCCTCGGTAGAGTGCTGTGGCGTCACACAGCTCACAGCAACCTCCAGCTCCCGGGCTTAGGCAATTCTCTTGCCTCAGCCTCCCAAGTAGCTGGGACTACAGGTGCCCGCCACAATACCTGGCTACTTTTTTGCTGCAGTTTGGCTGGGGCTGGGTTTGAACCCGCCACCCTTGGTATATGGAGCCAGTGCCCTACTCACTGAGCCACAGGTGCCACCCCATTGAAATATTTTAAATTACTTAATCCTGCAAATAAGCATGGGTGAGAGAGACCATTTGAGCTTGGGGGCAAGTGTAGTTTGCAACAGAATGTGGAAATAAGGGCCCTGGCAGTGATTGTACTTATGGTGGGCTGCTCAACACTTTCTTTAAAGCAGTGAGCAAGGACAATGGATGAATCACTTTTTCACGCTGCATGTGTCATCTTTGGTGTTAGTCAGCAACTAGTGTTTATTATAAACTTATTCTTCACTTATCCCTCAGAGTGGGTTTCAGCTCCCTCTCCCTTTGACAATTACAGATGTGGATGAGTGCTCTTTGGATAGGACCTGTGACCACAGCTGCATCAACCACCCTGGCACTTTTGCTTGTGCTTGCAACCAAGGGTATACCCTCTACGGCTTCACCCATTGTGGAGGTGAGCAGACAGCCCCTCTAGAGTTAGGAGGTGGGGTCCGCAGGGCTTCCACCCCTGAGGTGTATTTTCCAACATCAGGTGATGAAAGGCACATTCTAGTCCTTATATGACAGCAGTGAGACCAACTCAAGAGAAGCATCTGCTAAAGGAAATCTCCCCAGAGTTATCCCTGTCATACGATGAAGGCGAAACAGAGCAGAAAGATAGCTGAGTTCTTTCAGCTGTGGATTCTTTTTTAACTTCATTGACTTGCGGTTATATTTGGAGGACAGGAAGGTCTCTCAGGAGCTGCTACCCTGTCTATTGGAACTTCCCAGCAGATAGCAAAGTTCCAGTCCTCAGAGAAGCTTGCTGGGACGCCAACCAATCCCACAGTCCTGCCATGCATAGCAACAGGCTGCAAAGTCTTGGTTTATGCCCCATTAGGTCTTTCAGCTGGAAGTAGAACCATTAGTCAATCACCCCACTCTGCCCATGTCTCATAACCTCATGGTCAAACAGGGTATGGCACAGATTCAGGTTTGGTACCAACAGAGTCCCACTTCACTCCCCCCACAATTTTTGAGAATACAGGTTCAGATCCCAGTCCGGAATGTCTAGAGCTTCCACTGTGATCTTCCTGAACATCTGAGGATGTTGGAAGTGGCCTAAATACTTCCTACCCAGTTCTTGTGTTTTGTGCTTAGGAGGAATAGACAGTAGTGATTTGCTATAGATAATTTTGTCTCCCTTCTCCTTTTCAACACATCCTTGGCATGGCTAAAAATATATTCTCTCCAGCCCATTAGGAAACCTCAAGGAAACATATTCTGAACAAGAACGTGTATCTGTATTTAGATGGAGCCACCTTTTGACCTGCCTCAACTGCGTAAATGGTTAAATACAGACTCCTAATTCTATCTCCCTTGGTTGGTTAGCCCAGGAGGATGGTGGAGTTTTGAAGCCTATGCATTGTTTGAGTTTCGACATCTGAAAGTAGAGTGTGGCCCCTTCTGATTGTCCTTAATGAGGGAATGATTTGGTCAACAGTGAAACTTGAGATGCCCATAGTGAGGCTCATGCCAGGAAATTCACTGAGTGGGTGGTAGGGTGTGGAGCCAGTGGGTGCCAAGTGCATGTCCTAAAGACCCATCAGCACCTTCCCTTTGCCTAATGAATTTCAACCACGTGACTCCCCTGTGGCTCCTTCCTCAACAGAGGGACAGTATCAGCCCATTAAGTGACAGGCTGCTGTGATAAGAGTGTTTTTTGTTCTACAGACACCAACGAGTGCAGTGTCAACAACGGAGGCTGTCAGAAAATCTGTGTGAACACAGTGGGCAGCTATGAATGCCAGTGCCACACCGGGTACAAGCTCCACTGGAATAAAAAAGACTGTGTGGGTAAGGGGCACAAAGGTGCAGACCCACCTGGTAGGGTGCAGCACTGGCCCAGAGGTGGCATGGCTCTGTGTGTGCTCCCAGGTCCACATGGCCCAGGAGTGCGACTGACCATCCCTCCGCTGAATTCTTCTCCCTGCAGCTGGAGCAGCTGTTCTTTAAATAGTTCAAAAACAGGAGATACTTTGCAGACTCTTTGATGTTTCCTTCTGTGCTTATGTGTACATTGGAACTTAACTTCTGTTTTCCTAGTTGCTTTTCTGCATTTAAAAAAAAGGCAAACAAGGGGCTCCTTTGGTGGGAAATGAGGCTGGGTGTGTGTTCTGTGCAGGGCATAGCTGTACCTTTTATTCTTGGGGCCTTTGGTGCATGGGACTCAACTGTCCTTGCCATACTTAGATTCATCCTTCTCTTTCTGTAAGTATCTGTGTTTTGTCCTGTTTAGAAGTGAAGGGGCTCCTGCCCGCTAGTGTGTCACCCCACGTATCCCTGCACTGCGGTAAGAGTGGTGGAGGAGACAGGTGCTTCCTAAGATGTCACTCTGGCATTCACCTCTCTTCAGGTGAGTGGGTCCCAGTCCCCAGCACAGGTCCTCACCAGGACCAGGCCTCCCAGGCCTCGAGGTGTTAGATTCCCTTAGGGGGCTTCCAAGTCCTCAATCAGGTGACCTCATATGCTGGGCAGTTTTCTAGTGGCTCATGTGGAGTGGGGATGGGGGTGATTATCTGCTACCGGGATAGCCTGTCACCTCACTTACATGTTTGACATCACGTTCTGTCTGTCAGGACTGCAAGAGGCCTACTCTGTCACCTGCGGCTCTTCTTCTGCTCTCAGGAGCAAACAGCAAAAATCAAATGACTCTACTTTTGGGGGTAATTACCAAATCTGCATGTTCTCTGGGGCTCACATGTTCAATGGGCTTCCTTCATGGGGTGAGGTTTTTGGACCTTGACTTTATTTTCTTTTCTCTTAATCTCACTGCTGTGAGCATGTTACAGGGTTTTCTTGCCTGTGGCCCTGGTGCCTAAAATCTGACTCACCCATATAACAGATACTTACTGAGCGTCCACTGGGTGCTAGGAAGGACTATGGCCAGCCCTTGTGGGTCATCATATTGGACAGAGGCCCACAGAGCTCTAGGTCTCCCAAACTCCCTGTCCAGTGGGGAATGTGCCTGGTGCACACGTTGTGTGGATGAAAGTAGGCCTGGCTGAACAGGGGAAGCAGGATTCTGTCCAAAAAGGGGGCAGATGACCTATGAAAATCAAAGTTTTCAGGAGGCCTTGCCCTCCTAGATGTAGACACCTTTGTCATTATGTCATGAGAACATCTGAATGAGGTTCATATTACATCTGGGTATCCATCATGATATATGAGCAAAGCTGGAGACCGAAAGCAAGACAATCACAGCTTGCAGGTACCAATTGAGCCACTCGTATATGCCAGCCACCATATTACACATATTAGCTGACTTAAGCCACACGACAACCCTCTGGGGCAATTTTACTATTATCCACATTAACCGGATGAAGAAACTGAGGCTCAAAGAGGTGAAATAACTTACCCAAAGCGACTCTGATAAGAAATAGCAGACCCAGGATTTGAAGCCAGGCAATCTGGGTCCAGAGCCTTAATCACGTCCTTCACTGACCTTTTGGTCAGATGTTTGGAACTCAGCCAGAGCAGACATCATAGTCCGTTTCACAGCATCCCTCAGTGATGATTCCGTGGTGACTTAAGCCACCCCGAGGGTGGGCAAGCAAATAGTAACGGTTATTCAGTTCTTACTGTGTACCAGGCAGTAGGCTAAACATTTTTCTGTGTGTATTATCTCATTTAATCCTTACAACAGTCTGGTTAATGTAGGTACTATAATTACGTTTATTTTATGGATGAGGAAACTGAGGATTAGGGAAATTAACTCATCAAGTTCTTACCACAAATCGAAGAGCTATAATTTAAATCCAGGCCACTGACCCCCAAAGCTAACTGACATATGGTTAAGACTGACCCTGGATCGAGAACAGAATTTTGCATATCAGGCCCTCCCAGAGTGGGAACTTCACTCCTTCCCAGATTTGGAAAACCTGGCCACATATAGTGAGTGTCGTCCTGGTCTGGAATGGCAGCTGCCTCTGCCCTGATCTCTTAGGATAGGCTCATTTAGGAGCATCTGCCCTTCACCATTCCCCTTAATAGCCCCATCCAAATAGGGCATTCTGGCCTTCTTTCTGACCTCATTTTTTGTCTCACTGTTGAGGCTACTTTTGACCCTCTCTTTGTTACCTTCCAAATTCTACACTGGATTTATCGCTCATGTGAAGGGAAAAGCCTTAGGAGGCTTCTTCCAGGGCGATGGGCACTCTTTGATCTTAACCTTTCTTGGTCTTAGGATAAGAGAGGGGCTTGTGTGTAGCAGCGTATGGTGGGAACTGGCCAGCAGGTAGCTTGCTGTGATTACCCTCCCGGTGTTTGTATTCCTTTGACTCTGAAGGTAACATCTCTCACTTGTTTCTTTCTGAAGATGTCACCACCATCAGGACAAGTGTAACCTTTAAGCTAAATGAAGGAAAGTGTAGTTTGAAAAAGGCTGAGCTGTTTCCCGAGGGTCTGCGACCAGCACTACCAGGTATGGACTCAGATGACTGGTGCAGGGTGCTTTGGATGCATGTTAGGCCTCTGGAGGCCTGCTGGGGTGGCCAGGGGCTGTCCCACTGACCAGGTGTGCTTCAGTTGGGATTGAGCCATTCAGAACCTCCAGGGACTCTCATCCCAAGGAGAAGAGCCTAGCTTAGCAGCCCTGTGTAGTTCTAAGGTTACATTTCCAGGCTTCCTTTGAGAGGTACAGTTGGTGAGACCCTGGGGAAACCTGTGAGTTCATAGGACTCAATAAAGGCTTAAGATGAATTAGAACTTTGTGATCAGATTGGGTTAAGTTTTCTAGATCTTTGGGTTTGCTTGGGTATAAGCCAAAGAAATTAAAAAAGGCTTGGCTCAGAAGGGATAACTTTGATGAACAAAGATGTAACATCCAGCTTTCCTGCTGGGTCAGTTTTTGGAAGCAGTGACTCCACTGGCTTCAGCAGACCAAATACCATCCAAGTAGAACTGGCCTTACTGAAAAGAGCAGACCGCAACACTCCTCCTCCTCCCCAGCTCACATGTCCAGTGTTATTTCATAGAAGACTTCTGGAGATTATTTAAAAAGAAAGATCGAGATCTGTTTGTTAGGGAGGCTTTTTTCCCTCATCTACCCTCAAGTATATCATACAAAACCTCACTCTAGTCACTTTGACTGTTTTAAGTCAATTGTAACTTGATTAAATAATTTGATCTTCCATTTGAGGGAATGTTATGAAGCTATTAATTATATATTTTCAAAGAATGTTTAATGACATAGGAAAATATAATTGTTATAATGCTGAGATGGAAAAAGGAAAGAAACATTTTGTATATCTAATACAATCCAAATTATATAAGAAAAGCTATGGTAGAATTAAAAAAAGAAAATTTTCCATATTATCAGTAGTGGCTACATCTGGGTAGGAGGATAACGGCTCATTTTAAATTTTAAAATAGAGACCAATTAATTGTGTGAATGACATGTGGATCTGCTCCTTGGTTAGGGTTAACAATCATTAGTTAGCAGATTCACTGGAAACCACAGGGAGAGGGAAGACAGCCAAAGGCAGGAACAGGAATGGGCAAAGCCCTATCTTATGCAACACTTAAATTTTCGTCCTAGACACCCTCTTGATATTGTTCGGTTCTGTTGATTCTTTGTGCCATTTATTGCTCCTAGTTATTTAAAAATGAGACATCACTGTTGATGTGCTTTCCAGCTTTTCCTCAGGTTTGAATTATTCCCAGGTCAGTTTGCCTGCAAGCAGAGGTTGGCTCCCTTTCTACTCTGGGGCTTATTCCTTATCTGAAGCCTCAATCCTCGTTTAGTACATTATAGTCCAGCCTTGAGAAAACTAACCAGGAGAGCAGGAGGGCACCTTAGCAAAACATCAATAAAAATGCAAAACGGCCCTGGGTTCTGGCGTGTGGCTTGTCAGTCAGGAACAGGCAGCATTTATCCATGAAAAGAAGGTTCAGGAGCTAAAACAGTAAAGTTATACAGGAGGCAAAACGAGCACTTCAAAATTAAAATGTCATCGTGCTCCAAGCTGAGGGCTTGCAATGTCTTGGCATCTGGAATTAATCATTTAGTCCCTTGAGAGTTGTTTTAATGAAATGTTTACTGAGCTCTAGCGAATGTTCAACTGAGTGCATTGCCAGGATTTGGCTTCCGATAATTTTGTTTCTTCATACAGAGAAGCACAGTTCAGTAAAAGAGAGTTTCCGCTACGCAAACCTTACATGCAGCCCCGGCAAGCAAGTCCCAGGAGCCCCTGGCCGACCAAGCACCCCTAAGGAAATGTTTGTCACTGTTGAGTTTGAGCTTGAAACTAACCAAAAGGAGGTAACAGGTTGGTTTGAAAACAGCCTGCTGTTGCCAGGCTTTTCACAGCTTGCTCTTTATTTCCTTGCTTTTCACTTTTTATCATTCTTATGGGAAAAAAAAAAAAATAGTACAAACACTGAAGTATCTCCTGTTTTTTTTTTCACCCCCCAAACTAAACCGAATTGGTTTGGAACCTCATGATTTTCTCCGCTATATAAATACCCAAAGCTACCATTTTGGTCAACAAATTTCTATTTGAGTCAAGTGCCGCCCAGCCTGCCAGGTGCCCACCTCCAGGTCTCTCCCTGTTTGGTCCCCTGGGAGCGCGGGTGTCGGTGGGCCCTGGGCTGGTCTGGCCATCATCACACCCTCTAGCCTGACCTCCTCCCACATGGCTATCCCTCTCGTTTCTTTAGCTTCCTGTGACCTGAGCTGCATCGTAAAGCGGACAGAGAAGCGGCTCCGGAAAGCCATCCGCACGCTCCGGAAGGCTGCCCACAGGGAGCAGTTTCATCTTCAGCTGTCAGGTGTGGGCCTCGACGTGGCTAAAAAGCCTCCCAGAACATCTGAACGGCGGCCAGAGCCCTGCAGAGTGGGCCAGGGTCACGTAGAAAGCCAATGCGGTGAGTGGCCTAGGACATTTTTGCTAACAGCACTGCCTTGGGCTCTATGACCACTCAGGGTAACAAAAAGCAAGTCTGGCCCTTCCTCCCTTCTCCATGCTCACTCCAGAGAACACTCTGGGCAGCCTTTCTTGTGAAGTACCTGTCATGTTGATGTGTGTCGCCGCTGCTAGACTTGGAGCTCCCTGGATCTCGTTCACTTCTCTGTCCTCAGCATCTGGCATAGGGCCTGGCTTGTGGGGGGGTGGGGGAAGTGAAATGAATGTTTGTTGAATTGAGGGACAGGTGGGAAGAAACAGTGCTGATGAGAAGAGGGAATGTAGCCCCATAAGGGCCTGAGGGATGGTGGCTTCAGATACTATGTTCCCTGGCTGGGGTAGGACTGGAGGCAGAAGGCACCCATGAGCCTTCTTCACAATCCGTCATCCCAGTTCCTCTTACAATCTTCCTCTGGGTTGACCAATGGTGGCAATGATTAAACCCCCACCTGCAGTTTTGTGCAGAGGCAAAGCTAAGGGGCTACTCGGCTTACTTGTGAGAGCCCTGAGCATCAGCCAGGCTCCAAGTGGCATCTGTTCCACTGCTTGTTGTTGTCGTCGTTGGGGTGTGTTTCAGAATTAAATCTGAGATCTGGCACACGAGCAGTATCTATTTTGTCCCTCTGATAAAGGTGGCAAGAGATTTCAAGGCAATAGGTTCTGGGTTTGTCTTGAGAGACCATTCTGGGTAATAATGGGAGAAAAGACTTTAGATAGGGAAATTGGGTCTCACTTTATGGTAATAATGATAATGATTTATTGAGTTCTTATCTGTCACAGCTTAATACTAAGATCTGTGCCTGCATTTTCACACTTAATGCTAACAGGAACCTTACCCGGTTGTCTCCATTTAATAGACAATCAAACTGAAGCTCATAGGGCTGTGTCCTCTTGCTCAAGATCACATTGATGGTCTGATTCCAAAGCCTGTGCTCGGGTCCCAAGTAAGGTGAATTGCAGTAAGCAGACCTTCCTTCCTGAAGTATTGGGAGAATCACAGGCTCGAGAAATGAAGCTTAGCATAGGAGTAAAAATTAGTGTTTCTGAATAAGCAAAGCGGAACCAAGAGGCCCTTGATCAAGAAAATTGTCAGCAATAGCCCCACAGTGCGAATCTGTTGCTTTGCCAAAACCTAGTGAAAATCAAGTGTAATTGTCCACAAGGGGCTGGTTTCCAGATAGTCTTGACTTTTATTCCAGTTGATTCTCTTAAAAAGAAACAAAGAAAAAAAATTAAAAATAACTCAGCTGGTTGATTTGTTCTCATTTAAAATTCTGAGAGTTCCAGTTTCCATACCAAAATAGTGGTGAGAGTTGGCTCTTGCTGCCCTACTTCCCGGGGTGAGTTGAAGAAACTGTCAGGACAGGCAGGCTTGTCCTGGCCTCACAGAGCTAAATCACACCCTGCCTCCATTTGCTATGCTGTTGGGATGAGACCTGGAGGCACCAGCGAGTCTTTGTGGCCAGTTAAGAAAGCAGGAAAATCTAGCGTTAAGGGCCCTGTGGACTAGCAGCCCGTCAAGAGTATTACCAACACTACCATGGCCATGCTTCTGGGGAAAAAAGGCCCAAGGATAAGGAGCAGGAGTTACTTAATAGAGGCCTAGTGATGGTGACAAGCTAGGAAGGACTCTCACTAGAGGGTTTATGTGGCTGTTGTGGTGTGTCAATGTGTCCCTGAGATGTTTGTCATGCTAAATTAGTTTGGATTTATTCCTAAGGGAGGCAGTATCCCTTGTCTCAAGAGCTCCCTCTTAACACTGGATGAATGTTGTAGCCCACATGAAAGCAAATCAGATCCGCCCTGTCTGCAATGTTGAAAATTTTACCATGTAGAGAAAACAGCACAAGGGATTAACAGTGACATGGCCCTGCTGGAGGGAGGAGGGAGGCATAAAAAAGGGTCAGGTGTGTTCATGAGAAAGGCTTTTTATTCAGCAGACACATGGCATGGGCAAGTCTAAGACTGTGTATGGGGAAGGGGCTTGTATTTTTGTTTCATTTTATGGTGTTAGAAGTAGGCTCACTGGTATTTTCTGAACTCTGGATAGTTCCTACCGAACAGACAAGCACAGGACAGTTCTTTCTGGAAATTATTTTCAGTGGCTGCTGAAAGAAGCCTTAAAAAAGTAAAGTCATCTTTTTTTTTTTTTTCTTTTTGAGACAGAGTCTTACTATGTTGCCCTCAGTAGAGTACTGTGGTGTCACAGCTCACAGCAACCTCCAACTCTTGGGCTTAAGTGATTCTCTTGCCTCAGCCTCCCAAGTAGCTGGGACTATAGGTGCCTGCCAGAATACCCGGCTATGTTTTTGTTGCAGTTGTCATTGTTGTTTAGCAGGCTTAGGCCAGGTTTGCCCTTCCAGCCTCGGTGCATGTGGCCAGGGCCCTATCCATTGAGCTATGGGCACCACCCACAAATAAAGTCATCTTAAAGGAGAGATGGAATCCTTATGGGTTTTGTTTGTTTTTTAGAAAAGGTCTTTCTTTGTCTTCCAAGCTAGAGTGTAGTAGTGTCATCATAGCTCACTGCAACATCAAACTTGACCCGGAGGCTTGGTCAATCCTCCTGCCTCAGCTTCCTGAGTAGCTGGGACTACAGTAGTATACCAATTTGACCAGCAATTTTTTTCTATTTTTAGTACAGACAGAGTCTTATTCTTGCTCAGGCTAGTCTTGAACTTCTGGCCTCAAGTAATCCTCCTGTCTACATCTCCCAAAGTGCTAGGATTATGGTCTTATCTTTTAAAATGTTTTTAATTACTAAAGTACAATAGTGCATATTTCAAATGGTACAGAAACATATACAGTAAAAATTAAAGTTCTCCCCATAGCTCATGCTCTCCCTCTGTGGCAGCAATCACTGTTCTAACTTGCTGTATATTTTTCCACATTAGTTTTTATGCACATGTAAAAATTAAATTTTATTTATTTATTTAACAAATATTTGTTGAGCACCTGCTGTGTGCCAGGTACCATTCTAGATACCAGGAATCCAGCACTGAACCAAATAAGCAAAAATTTTAGCCATCACTAAATTGTAGAGGAAGAAGATGGATAACCAACCAATGAACAAAGAAATACTGTGTCATGTGGCAGATGGTGATAAAGCTATGGAGAACAGGACAGCAGGGAAGTAGAATAGAGAGTGCCAGGGCAAGGTGAGGGGTGATAGGTAAGGAAAAGCCTGCTCCCCTAGAATGTGTTCAGGTGGTCAGGAAAGGCCTCCCTGCAAATTGTCGTTTGGGCAGGGTTGCAAAAATGGGAGGAAGCAAGCCATGAAGCTATCTGGGGGTAAGGAGTTCCAGGCATAGAGAACAGCAAGTACAAAGCACCCATGGTATTGGGAGGAAGGTCAGGATGATAATAGCTGCGGGAGGGCAAGTGAGGAAGTCAGCAGTAGCAGGAGGACTGGAAATCAGTGAGGACTCTGAATCTGAGTGAGAAAGGAAGGGGGTTGTTGTTAAGCAGAAGAGTAACAAGGTTCTGACTCATGTTTGAAAAGGATAACTTTGGCTACTGTGTTGAAAATAGATATAGCTTTATGTGTGAATAAACACATAAAAATATATCAATACGATTTCAAAAGTGCTATGTCTTGTTTTTAACTGTGGAATAGATCAAGGACATCTTGTTGATAGAGGAGCGACTTTGTTTTTTTTACCCCTTTATACTCTGCATTTGTTTTAAGACATGAATATTTATTAGCTTACTGCTATTGGTGGATATTGAAGTTATTTCTAATTTTTAAACTACAAAAAGTGCTATAATAAATATCCTTCCTTGTGCACATAGCCAATATGTCTGAAGGACAGACTTGTAGAAGTAATATGGCTAGGTAAAAAACATGCATATTGACAACTTTGATAGACGTTACTCTCCCAAAAGACTGTGACAAGGTATACTCTTTCCAACACTGTATTTGAGTGTTTTTTTGCCCCACACCCTCACTAATGTGGGTTATTTATCGATGATCCTTTTAATTTTTGCAAATTTGGTAACCAAAGTATAGGAAAGTCATTTTAACTTGTTTTTCTTTCATTATTAATAAGACTGGGCATGCTGTCCTATGTCTGTGGTTACTTGGATTTCTTCTTCTGAGGACATCCCTATTCTTTGCCTATTTTTCCATTGAACTTTTAGTCTTGTAAGTATCACTCCCTTAAAAAATAAAGTTTAAAGTCTCAAATTACAGCAAAGAAAATAATTACTCCTGACCAATTATAGACTTTCTTATTGTCATTTTTACTTAGTAAAGTCTCATTAATTTGGCATTTGAGGACTTTGGGGACAGTCTGCTCTGCAAGTGATCTTTGTACTTAATCTGTGATCAATTTTAGCAAGATGGCAAAAAAGGTATATTTTATAAGAAACAAATTCTTTTAGTTCCATAGTACTTCATAAAGTCCCCCTGTCTAAAGAAAAATGAAATGTGACATGGATTTCTAGCTATTACATTTTCACAATACCACCAAAAGATGAATTATTGAAGAAATATATTTGGTAATATATTTATTTTTGTATTTAGTTGTTTTTAAAACTTACTGAGATTTTTAGAAGACACAATCCAGGCAACTGGCAAACAAAGTATTTTAGTGCCTGGGATCATGAGTGACTAGGAAAGTCTAATTCAGCTTTTAACAGCAGCAGCTTTCTTCTGCAGACATTGAGAAAGACTTATTCAACCTGTATTAATCAAGGTACCCCTCTGTCCACTTTGTGTGCAGGGGATGAAGCAGTGAGAACACAATGATCAGTGAAGTTCTCATGACGTGTACATTCTAACCAAGGAAGATGGAAATATTAAATAAAAAAGTAAAGAAAGCAGCTATTTCAGAAGTTTAAGTGCAATGTAGATAGTAAAACAGAGAGGATTGGAGGGGAGGAAGTGTTACTTTCCATAGGGTGGTCAGGGAAGGCTTCCAGAGCAAATGATGTTTGAGACCTGAGTGAGAGAGGAAGCCGGTACGCAGGGCTCTGGTGTGGGCGGGGGCACTCTGACGGTGGGGGGACCATCAGTTGTGAAGGACCCAAAGCAGGAATAAGTTGGGCATTTTCTTCTTAATTCTTTCACAATTGGAAAATTATATGGAATTGAATGGGTAGAAATTTCCTTTTTTATTTAAATTGAGGAAAATATAAAGTCTCTACTAATACTACAGACCAGCATTAGAACAATATTTAACACATAGACTGGGGAGGAAATTCTATGAAAAAAGGTTTTAAAACATGATTTAGTAAAACGTTGACTTTTATTGAATGCTTACACTGTGTTTAGCACTGTGGTGAGCACTTTGCTTATGTGATCTCATTTAATCCTTACCACAAGTCTATATTAACTCATGCCCTTTTCATAGGTAAGGAAACTAAGGCATAGGAAGATAAGCATTTTCCCAGCAAGTAAGTAGCAGAGGCAGGATTCAAATCCATATGTGACTCAAGAGCTTATGTTCTTAACTCAATTTGAATACTCTCAGCCTCCTGTGCCTTGCGATCGTCTTACTCATACTGTACCCATATGGAGAACCCTCCATGGGCCAGCTCTGCGGTGGGGTGCAGAGAAGGCCTACATAGAGAAGACACCATTCCTCAAGTTTCATCTTGTCTTCCCACAGAAGGACCAGAGAAACCTTCCCCCAAACAGAGAAAGCCTGAGCTGAGTTTTGAAGGCTGCACACATGATGTATATGTGGGGAGGACTGTTCAGGTGGAAGCACAGCTGTGGGAAATGAGGAAGGACACGGTGTGCACAGGGGATTATTGGCAGATCAACTACTCACCCAGAGTGCAAAGTAGGATGTGGGAAGGCACTACCGTCGTGGGAGACCTTGGATGTGTCGCTAAGGAGCCTAGATTTTATCTCTAGGCGACCTGGTACCATTAGAGGAATTAATCAGGAAGTGTCTAGTTCATACGTGTATTCTAGAAAGATCTCTCTTATTTTATGGAGGGCGCAGGAGGCAGAAAGACCAATTTGATGGCTTTTGAATGTGTGACTTGCGGGATTGAGAACATGAAGGTACTGGTGGAGTAGAGAAGCAGCAATGGGTTAGAGAGACATTTAGAAGGAAAGAGGAGAGGCATGGATTGGGGACTGGGAAGGGGAAAGAGCTGAGGTGGGCTCAGAAGTTTCTGACCCTGGCACCTGTTTCCCATGCGTCCCTCATCTCACCACCCCTGCTTCATATGCAGGAGGTGCTGAGAAAAAGCTGAATGGTTGGTCGAGTGGTTAGATGAATGTGATCGCTGGGGAAGAAATAATCAGAAGAGATTTATAGGAGAAGCAGGAGAAAATAGGCTTTTGAGAGAGCATGAGAAAGGATGAAAACACAGATTCAGAAAAGGAAGCTGAAGACTGAGTACTGAGTCAAAGAAACTGAGAGAATTGCTGGGGGTGAAGGCAGGAAGGTCTGCAAGGCAGGGAGGGAAGCAGTCAGAGCAACCCTGCAGAAAGGTGAATCTGATGGGAGGACAGATAGAGCTGGGGCAGAGAGAAAGAGAGGGCCAGGGAAGTCTTGGAAGGTTACTGCAGCAATCCAAATGAGAGATGGTGAGGATCCAAGGGACACGGGTGTCATGGAGATGAAGAATAGGAGATAGAAGGGACATAGCTATAGGACGCTGGGGCTGAGTGGGGCAGTGAGGAGAGAAGCCAGGGACAGCTGTGATCTGGAGCCTTGGTTAGTGGGAGCATGGAGGTTCCATTGATGTAAAGGGTAAAGCTTGGTCGGGCACGGTGGCTTACACATGTGATCCTAGCACTTTGGGTGGCCAAGGTGAGAGGATCACTTGAGGCCAGGAGTTCAAGACCAGCCTGGGTAATATAGTGAAACCCTATCTCTACAAAAAAATAGAAAAATCAGTAGGGTGTGGGCATGTGCTTTAAGTCCCAGCTATTCAGGAGGCCGCAGCAGGAGGATCCCAAGAGCCCAGGAGTTTGTGGTTGCAGTGAGCTGTGATGACATAACTGCACTTTAGCCTGGGACAATGGAGGACAACCCTGTCATAGATAGATAGATAGATAGATAGATAGATAGATAGATAGATAGATAGATAGACAGACAGTAAAGCCAGAGACAGGAGAGAAGAAAAGCCCTTCCCTTGGACAAGCCCTATGGAAGGCAGCCCTTCCACTCTTCCTTTTCAATCTCTTAAGGATGCCACTCCTGCTGTTGTCCTACTGAATGCTCCTTCTCTGCCTGAGCATTTCCAATAGCACACATCTCCTACCTTACCAACCAACAAATGCTTCATTTCCTTCATGCTTTTATCCAGTTACTGTCCCATTTGTTTGTCTCCTCTACAACAAAACTCTGTGAAGGAGTTGTACTGTCTTTGACTCCTTATTACCCATTTTCTCCTCAGTCTACTTTCATGCTTAATCTTTCCACAAAACTGCTTTTTCCAATATTTTTAATGACCTCCATGTTGCCAACTCCAGTTGCCTGCTTCCACTCCTCCTTGCAGGCATCCTCTGCAGCACCGCTGATCCCTCCCTCTCCTGGGATCACTTTTTCTCATGGGTTTCAGACACCACACAATTCTGGTGCTCCTTCCTCCTTGCTGGCTGCTCCCTTTCCTTTCCCTTCCGTTTCTCCTCTCCTTTCTTTTCCTTTCCTTTCCATCTTTCTCTTGCTCTCTCCTCCCTCCCTCCCTTTTTCTTTCTTTTCTCTGTCTTCTCTCCCTCCCTCCTTCTTTCCCTCCTTCCTTCCTTCCCTTTCTTCCTTCCTTCCTTCCTTTTTCTTTCCCTTCCTTCCTTCCTTCCCTTCCTTCCTTCCTTCCTTTTTCTTTCCCTCCTTTCCTTCCTTCCTTTCTTCTTCTTCTATTTCTTTTTCTTTTTCTTTTATTTATTTATTTTTTTTAGATATGGAATCTCACTCTGTTGCCTATGCTGGAGTCCAGTGGTGTGATTATAACTCAGTGTGACCTCAAACTCCTGGACTCAAGCAATCCTCCTGCCTCCACCTCCCGAAGTGCTGGGATTATGAGAATGAACCAGCACTCCCAGACCCTTTCCATTCTCAATGCTGGTTCTTCCCCTACTTTCTGACCTCTAAACATCAGGTGTCCCAGCGCTCGGTCTGTCCCCTCCTCAGTGACCTCATCCAGAGCCATAGCTTTAAATATCATAACATGCTGGCAATGCCCAAACTGCCCCTCCATCTCTAGTTTGAGTTATGGACTTCTCTATCCCAGAGATGTTGAGGTTTTAAGATCACACACACCCTCACACACTCACACACACTCTGTTTTAAAGTAAAATAACATTTGAATTTATGAATGTTTACTTATTTATAAATTATATACTGTACTACTGGCTAATATATATATCATAAAAGATAGAACAGAATAAAGATTAAATAAACAAAACTTTAAAATAACTGGCCACCTCTTAAGGGAGAATTTGGCAGGTCACGTTGTTAATAATAATGGTTGTAAATTCATTTTTCAAATTTTTTTGTTTGTTTGTTGGTAGTGCTTTAGGTGAACTCTTGTCAGATCTTAATAAGTCATTCATGTTTTTATCTCCTGATGGGGTCTGACAAAGAGCTTGTACAGTAGTCCCTCCTCATCTGCAGTTTCACTTCCCATGGTTTCAGTTACCTTTATCATCCACAGTCCAAAAATACTAAATGAAAAATTCCAGACATAAACAATTCCTAAGTTTTAAATTGTGTGCTATTCTGAGTAGCATGATGAAATCTTTACCATCCCACTCTGTCCTGTCCAGATGTGAATAATCCCCCTGTCCAGTGTATCCGTGCTGTATTCTCTACCCACTCAGTCACTTAGTCATCTTGGTTACCAGATTGACAGAATCTAAAAAGAACGATAAGTACAGTATAATAAGATATTTTGAGAGAGAGAGAGAGAAGCACTACATTGACATAAATTTTATTACTGAATATTATTATAATTATTCTATTTTGTTATTAGTTATTGTGGTTACCCTCTTACTATGCCTAATTTTCAAATTAAATTTTATCACAGCTATATGTGTATAGGAAAAAACACAGTATCTATAGGGTTTGGTATTATCTGAGGTTTCAGGCAGCCTCTTGGGTCATATCCCCCATGGAAACCACTGTTCTCGGAGTAGAGGATGTGTCCACCTGGGCCCTTGGCTGCTCCGCACATGTGCTTGCATCATGGATACAACCTTTAATCCAGGTACTCATAGGGAGTGTTGAAAACTGCTATCTATTTTGTGATGGCTAGTTTAGTTAAAACCGATAATGTAATCAGGAGATCTATTTAACCAGACATGATTCAACTGTAATTCTTCTCAATGCAGTGAAAGACATGAATCAGTCAGTACCGCTGTGGCCCCAGAGTTGTGGGAAGTCCGTGATTCTCCTTCCTTGGTGACCTTTCATTTTTACATGTGTCCTGCGATTCGTGGAGGTGTGAACTGGCCGAGGACCATACACTAAAGTAGTGGAGCTTTGTTTCTTATTTTTTTAGGTGAAAATTAATATACACAGACATGAAAGTGTTCTGCCCACACTCGGTGGCTCATCTTGTGATCCTGGAGCTATAGTATTCTACCTCAGAGACCACTAGGATAGCCAGTGCCTTCTCATTGTCACCTCTTGGATGGCCACCATGCATCTCGGGATCAGCATTTCTTATCAAAGCTTTTTATCTTCCTCCCTCCCTCCCAACTCAAATCTCAGTAAATAGCCCCTCCATTTACACTATTGCTCAAGTCAAAAACCTCAGAGTTGTTGTGATCTCTCTCCGGGTCATGCTCCTTATCGAGTTCCTTAGCAGATCCTGTCAGCTCTGCCTTCAGATTATTTCCTGAATTTGACTAGTTTTCTTTTCTTCCATTATCATTGCTCTGTGCCAAACCACCAGTATCTCTTGCTCAGTGTATCGTAATGGGCTCTGAATTGTTCTTATCCTTGTTTCCCACAGACTGTTCTTTCTTTCTTTCTTTCTTTCTTTCTTTCTTTCTTTCTTTCTTTCTTTCTTCCTTCCTTCCTTCCTTCCTTCCTTCCTTCCTTCCTTCCTTCCTTCCTTCCTTCCTTCCTTCCTTCCTTCCTTCCTT
>CAUYPK010169711.1:0-37047 GCA_963574355.1 Loris lydekkerianus
GTTTCAGGAATTCCAATGATTCAGAGATTGGCCTTCTTTGAATTATCCCACAGCTCTCTGAGAGAATGATCCATTTTTGCTCTCCATTTCTCTTCCTCTTTGAGAGTTTGGGAGCATTCAAAGGCTTTGTCTTCAATGTCAGAGATCCTTTTCTCTGCTTGTTCCACTCTGTTACTGAGGGATTCTACTGTATTTTTCAGATCTTTGAAGGCTGCAAATTTTTGCTTCAGTGTGTCTAAGTCTTTGGTGGTTTTGTCTTTAAATTCGTTAAATTCTTGAGACAACTTTTGAATTTCTCTTCGAATTCCCAATTCCATTTTATTAATCTTGTTTGCCATCCAAATTCTGAATTCGATTTCTGACATCTCAGCCAGTTATTTGTGAATCTTCAATTACCTCTGCCATATCTTTCCTTGTGGGGGTTGATCTATTCTGGTTATGCATGTTACCGGAGTTTTTCTGCTGATTCCGCCCCATGATTGTTTTACTCCCTTTGTTTTTTTTTCCTGGAGCTTTGTTGAGGACCCATACAGTGCTGTGGCCTGAGAAACTGGGGCCCTGTTTGGTGTGATGGGGCTAAGTGGCTCTGTCTTGTTTTCAGTTGGTTTCTGTTTGACCCTAGTGAAACAGTTACTCTGGGTTGAAGTCTCAGCTGTGGAGAAATACCAGCAATTTAGTCTCCCCACCCACCACAGGCAACAATTGGAAAAGGAGAATCAAACCTTCCTACAGTCACACACCCAGGGAATCACCTGAACAGTCCTCAGGCGATTGTCCCAGTTCAAATGGTCCAAATCAATTGTCTCAGTCAGCACCTGTCTCAGGTGGGAGAGTTTAAGAGGTCTCTGGGAACTGGACCACAGGGGTCTGGTGACTACTCTAATATGACTTGCTCCTGTGGTTCATGGAGTCAGGAGGAGCCTCCCAGAAAATAGATCAGTCTGGGAAGGTTGATGCCTCCTTCCCCACCTTGCAGCTCTGTCGCACCCAGTTGTTGCTAGCCTCACAGGGCTGTGACCCAGTCAGTTGTCTGTGGTGAGCAGATATTCCAGAGGTTTGCACCTACCTAAATCACAGGGAAGTCTGTATCTACTCGTCCATGCCACTGCTCTTTGCCTCTATCCAGCAGGGGGTGGTGAGGCCTGTCCACCTCAGGCACTTGATGGGGTCTGGAGGTGTTCACTCAGTTCCAGCCCCACCCTTAATTTATGTTACTGGCTGAATGAAACAACCCTGTAGGAGTTTGTTTCTGGCTCTGTAGAGCCCCTGCTAAATTCCTCTGCAGAGGAGAGGCTGACTTGAGTTCCCAGAACCTGTGCCTCAGGCCCTGTCTTTACTCCTGCAGGTTTGTATTTGCAGCATGGTTAGATGTCAGCTGTGGCCTCTTGACCTCCTATGTCAGTAGGCTGATGAGCCCCTGAGGGCCAGATGTGTCTTACGCTCAATAAAGCGGTCCTGTGGATCAGCCCCACCCTGAGAGTTTCCCAGCTCTGGGAGTGCATTTTCTAGTCCCCATGTTCCACCCAAGCCAGTACCGTGTCAGGCAAACCCTTTACTCACGGGGCCTGTGTTTCAGTCCCAGGTCTGATCTGTGGTGGTTGCCATCTAAGAAGATGCCAAGCCTCATCTGATTACCCAGGGAAACAGGAGGAGTGGCTACGGGATATCTGGGAGTTGGCCTTATTATTGCTAAAGACGGCTGGTGCTCTGCACCTCGGGGCACTGCTGCTCTGGCGTGATTCCCTCTTAGCCGACCATCGTCTCCTCACTCCTGTGCTGCAGAATCAGCACTGTCTAGCTGCAGTCCATGTCCTGTCTACACCTCTCGAGCAGTCACCCCAAAATATGGACTCCTGGGGGGCAGTACTCCAGACCTCAGAGTGAGAGTGGAGGGGGGTGCTGGGAGCTCAGAGTTGCAGGTCGTAACACCAAGCTTATTGAGAGCAGATGAGTAAATAGACAGCTACGAAGGCTTTTAGACACACAAGCCCATAGATACAGAAACAGATGGAGACACATAGACATACAGACAACACCCATGACAACAGCAACATAAAAACAACTGCAATAAAAATAGTGATAGATGTAAAATAATTTTTAAAAAAAGATTAAAAAGTGGTGTTTGTAGATTAGTTAAAAGAAAAGAAAGGAGAAATTAAAATGAGAAAAAATAGAAATAAAAAATGTATATCTATTTAAAAAGTAATTATATAAAATTAACAAAAGCTCCTCCAAGTAAATGGTGAGGAAAAAACAGAACAAAAAAACAAAAGCAAACAAACCCCCCAAAAAAAGAAAGAAAGAAAGTCACCCCCTACAAAAAAATTGTTCTTATATGTAGAAATATACATCTATATGTATGAAGTAGGAATCAGCTTTTGTAGGAATATAATCATACTGCAATATACTTTCTGGACACCAGGTGGCGGTGTGTGCTGTTTCCAGGCTTATACCTGATTCACACTTTATACTGTTACCATGGTAACCACCTTCCATGGCTGATCCCCATTTTGGAGTTTCTGTAAAAGTTTGTCACCTAAGTAATGTGTAACCTCAGCTATTTTGTTCCAGACAGCACTCTTGACTGACCTTCCCACTCAGTGCAGGAGTCCACGCTTCTCAAATCTTTCCACTCTGCTCCCAGGTTCTCTCACAGTTGGCTGTGAGGGGGAGGGTGCTGCTGGGTTCACTGCCGTGGCTGGAGCCAGTTCGCGGGGCTGGAGGACTCGGGGACCTTATTCTGAGTTTTATGGTTCAGAGTTTCCCTTTTTTTGATCGGAACCAGACAGTTTGCAGCGCAGCCTGAACCGCCAACCCCCTCTTACTTTCTTCAGCAGGAATGTTGTGGTCTTATTCAATCCCTGCTGGTCTGGGGGAAGGCGCCTGCCCTTTTGGGTAGTTCAAAATGTTTTTTTCCCGGGTTGGCTCCCTTTCCTTCAATTGTCCAACAGGTTGCCTGGTTCCCCGTGGCTTTGAGTGGCTCTCTTTTTGGATGCCTCTCTCAGTTCAGGAATAAATATTTGTTAATTGGGTTTTGTTAGCATTTGCAAGCTGCTGCCCTCCATAAGGGAGGGGCCTGCTGGCCAGCACGGCCAAGCAGGGAAGAATCTCTACAACAGAGTCTGTGGTTTTAAATTACCCCTCAGATATGGCAGTCTGCCACTTCGCTGAGCGTCTCCAGCTATCCGCCTATACCAATAATCCACACTCGGGGAAGGTCCAGACCCCCTCTCCTCTCTCCTGATGGCTTGAGAGAGGTGGGCTACATGTCCATCCTGTCCGCCATCATGCTCTGCCTCTACCACTCCTCCAGCCATTTTTTTTTGTTGCAGTTGTCAATGTTGTTTTTGCTGGCCTGGGCCGGGTTCAACCCACCAGCCTTAGTGTATGTGGTCGGCACTGTAACCACTGAGCTATAGACACTACCCTGTATATCCTTTCTGACATTGGTGTCAACATGATACTGGCTCATAGAATGAGTTGGGGAGAATTTACTCCTCTATATCATGGAATAATATCTGTATTGTGGGTACCAGGTCTTCTACGTACATCTGATAGAATTCAACTATCATTCCATCTGTTCCTTTTTGTTGTTGACAGGTTGTTTATTACTGTTTTGATTTCACTGTTTGTTACTGGTCTATTCGGGAATTCTGTTCCTTCCTTGTGAGTCTTGGGTAGCTTTGCATTTCCAGAAAGTTGTCAATTTCCTCTCTGTTCTCCAGTAATGCCCATATAGGTTTATGTAGTATCCATGGATAACATTTTGTATTTCTGAGGTATTAGTTTTAATGTATTTTTTTTTATTTCTGATGGAGCTTATTTGGGCCCTATCTCTTCTGTCCTTGATTAATCTCTCAAGTAGTCTATTGATTTTGTAGCCAACTCTGTGTTTTATTAATTCTTTGGGTTTTTTTTTTTTTTTGTCTTATTTTGCTTTTTGTCTTCCAATTCGTTGAGTTCTTCTCTGCCCTTTATTAGTTCTTTTCTTCTGATGGCTTTAGGATTGGTTTGTTCTTTCTTTTCTAATTCCTTGAGCTGTGACATTAGACTGTTAATTGGTGATCATTCTGCCTATTTGATGTAGGCATTTAAAGCTATGAATTTTCTCCTGAGAAATGCTTTTGCTGTATCCCTTAGATTTGTGTCACTTTTGTTATTCAGTTCAAAGAATTTTTTATTACTATCTTAATTTCAGTCTTTACCCAATAATTGTTGAGTAGTAAGTTGTTTAATTTTCATAAATTTGTATATGTTTGAATGTGTCTCTTTTGATTGATTTATAGTTTTAGTTCCCTTTGGTCCAAGAAGAGATGTAATATGATTTCAGGTTTTTTGTATTTTTGTGGGGTTTTTTGAGACAAAGTCTCACTATGTTACCCTTGGTAGAGTGCTAAGGCATCACAGCTAACAGCAACATCAAACTCTTGGGCTTAAGTGATTCTCTTGCTTCAGCCTCCCAAGTAGCTGGGACTAGAGGTGCCCACCACAATGCCCAGCTATTTTTTTCTTATTGTTGTTGCAGTTGTCATTGTTGTTTGGCAGGCCCACGCTGGGCTCAAACCCACCAGCCCTGGTATATGTGGCTGACGCCCTAGCCACTGAGCTACAAATGCTAAGCCAATTTTTAAAAATTTTTTGAGACCAATTTTGTGGCGTAAGATGTGATCAGTCTTGCAGAATGCCCCATATGCTGCTTAGAAAGATGCATATTCTGTAGTTTGGGGATAGAATGTTCTGCAAATTATTACCTCCATTTGATTAAAAACTTCACTTAAGTTCATTGTTTCTGATTTTTTTGTTGTTGTTGTTATTATTATTTTCTGCTTTGATGACTTGTTGAGCTCTGACAGCAGGGTGCTGATATCCCTGGTAATTATTTTCTTTCTTTTTTTTTTTTTCAAGTTCAAGTTCATCATTTAATAAGTCTGAATGCATTTTCACCACACGGTATTGTATATGGTCAATCCCTGGTAATTATTAATGTGATGGTGATTTTATCATCTTCCTATCTTGTTTTTTTTTTTTATTATTGGTTTGTGAATTCATATATTCTGGATATTTGGTCTTTTAAACTATATCTACTGCAGGTATCTCCTCCCACTTTGTGGCTTATCTTTTTGCCCTCCTTATGGTGGGTGTCAGAGATTCAGAGGAGCCAAGATTGAGGGTGGTGAAGCTGGGGCCTGGAAGGCCGGGCGAATGCAGCTGTGTCACTGAGGACCTATCTCACTTGCTATCCAGGCTCCAACCTGCAGTACATTGACCAGGCTGTCCAACCCCCCAGTTTGGGCCACTTAAGTTTCCCTAAGCCTTCCAAATGCATGCAAGAGGCCCACCTGTGTGACCAATCTGTGCAGCCTTGTGTGGATACAGGGACCAAGCTTGCTATGTATGAGGACCTGGGCACACCAAGACCTACCCCTCTGACATAGCCAGTTCATCCAGCACTGATAGGCTCATCCCACACCTGGGAATATCCAGGCTCTGCCACCCAGTCAAGGGGTCTATTGTGACTCTGGCTTTGTTACCCAGCACTGTCGTCCCTCAGGCACAACACAGGCCCATGGGGCACCAAGGAGGGTGATGGTGTGAGAAAGTATGGTAAGGCCACCCCTTACCCTGAGGCACACAGGGAACATGTCATCAGGTCATGGACATAGTCTGTTCTCCAAATCTATATCTTGATTTTCTTTGACTTTGGCCCATTTATATCTGCAAACAAAAGGGAGAAGCATGAATACCTAAACCAGCCAGACTCCCTGCAGCAGCCTAGTTAACACCATTGTGGACACATAGTATCCAGGTGCAGCCTCCATGTGGTGGGACAGATACCTTTTGTGGGTCCTGGGTCAGGCTCAGGACACACCAGTGGGTGACTTCCCCGTTTCCATGCACTGAACGTCTTCTCCATGGACTCCCATCAGGGCAGTGTGGTGGTGGCAGGGTGTGTAATGGAGAGACTCAGGATCCTGGGAACTTGAGAGCATGGATGAGGGGTCCCCAAAGAGGGTGTATGAGGGAGGGGGAAGAGCTGGGTCTTGGTGGGGCCAAGAGGACACAGATGTTGCTGTGCAGAGGATCGGGGAGGAGCAGCTGGCACTGTGATAGCCTGAGGGGTGGCCTGTAGTGAGCTAGGCCTGTTGGAGGGATTGACAAGTCCAAGATGACAGAAGACAATGGAAACCAGGAAGACAGGAGGAGGCTTGGCCCAGTATGGACGTGGGAACCGTGAGCAATGACCAGAAACTGAAAGAGCCTGCCTAGATATGCACACTGGGGTGAGGGAGGCAGGAAGTAAATGAAGAAATGGAGTCAGAGTGACCCTTGTATGTGTGGGGTACTGGGAGGGTGGGCAGCACACAGGATGGCACCAACTTTCCATGCCCGTGACAGACGCATGCATGTCCTACACAGAAAGACAAGGTGCCCCAGACACTCAAAGAGCATTCAGGAGCATCCCAATGACTAGATAATGTCCATAGACATAGAAAATCTTTTCTTAAAATGACAAGAGTAAGGCGGGGTGCAGTGCAGTATAACCCCAGCACCCTGGGAGGCCTAGGCAGGCGGATTGCCTGAGCTCACAGGTTAGAGAACAGCCTGAGTAAAAGAGAGACCCCCATCTCTAAAAATAGCTGGGCATTGCCACGGCACTCTTCTGAGGGTAGAATGTTCTGCAAATGTCTGTTACCTCCATTTGATTCAGAGAAAGATTCTGTCTCAAAAAAAAAAAAAAAAAAAAAAAAAAAAAATGGCAAGAGTATATATATAGAGAGAAAGAGAGAGCCAGAGAGAGAGAATCTCACTCTGTCACCCTGGGGAGAGTGCCATAGTGCCATTGTAGCTCACAGCAACCTCAAACTCTTGAGCTCGAGCCATCCTCTTGCCTCAATTTCCCAAGTAGCTGGAACTACAGGTGCCTGCCACAATGCCTGGCTAGTTTTTCTATTTTTTGTTTGTTTGTTTGAGACAGTCTCTCACTTTGTTGCCCTCGATAGAGTGCTGTGGCATCACAGCTCACAGCAACCTCAAACTCTTGGCTGCAAGCTATTCTCTTGCCTCAGCCTCCCAAGTAGCTGGGACTACAGGCACTCACCACAACACCCAGCTATTTTTAGAGACCAGGTCCAGCTCTGGCTCAGGCTGGTCTCTCATGAACCCATGAGCTCAGGCAATCCACTCACCTCGGCCTCCCAAGTGCTAGGATTACTGGCGTGAGCTACCACACCCAGCCTAGTTTTTCTGTTTTTAGTAGAGACAGGGTCTCACTCTGACTCAGACTAGTCTTGAACTCCTGAGTTCAAGGGATCCTCCTGTATCGGTGTCCCTGAGTGCTATACTTGCAGGTGTGAGCCACTGTGCCCAGCCAGCAAGAGTATATTTTAAATTACAGAATTTTAAAAAATTGATATTTCTTTGTAAGGGGCATTTTCAAGGCAAAACGAGACAAACTGTGCCCTGATGGGAACACAGACTACACAGAAGAGCAGGATTCAGAGTCTATTTCTGTCCCCAACTTATACAGAGGCAATAATGTCACAAGTACATCCCACTTAGGACTACTCAATCTGGAAATATAGGGGATTGTGTTAGGAATACAGATTGACTATGCAATATCCATTCTTGCTTTCTTTAAATAATATAGCTATTTTTAAAAGTGCTGTTTTCATCCAGCTTTGACATCCTGGGAGAAGCAGATCAGAACCCCTTCTGCAGCCTCTGATTAAGGAAGGGCACATCAGAACCACTCCCCCCCCCCTTGTTTTTTTGTTTGTTTTTTTTTTTTTGTCTAGGGTAGAGTACTATGGCATCAGCTTGATTCACAGCAACCTCAAATTCCTAGGTTCAAGTGTTCCTCCTGCCTCAGTCTTCCAAGTAGCTGGGGCTACAGGTCACCAAAACACGCCCAGCTAATTTTTCTAGAGACAGGGTCTCACTCTTGCTCAGGCTGGTCTCAAATTTCTGACCTCAAGTGATCCCCCTGCCTCAGCCTCCCAGGGGCTGCCTGGCCCCAGCCACTTCCCTTATCTGACTGAACACCCCTGACAACTGCACCAGCCCTAATTACCTCAGAGTCAGGTAACACACCACCAGGAACATTCTACGCCCTGGAACCCAGGAATTCTTCACATTAGTCCAGAGGGAGCTACACCCTGCTCCCTCGCCCTACATAACTTTCTTCCTACAGCCCAGCATGCAGAGGGTCTGAGCTTCAGGCAGCAGGCAGAGGCCCCTTGTGCTGCTCCAGGAGAGGTTGCTCTGACTCCTCAAATGAACCCCAGTACTTGGCGGGGGGGGGGGGGGAAGCCCTGAAAATGAAAGGGCTGCTCAGGAGGCAGGTCACTCTTCCTGCCCTCCACCTTGTCCTGTACCACTGGGTCCTCACTGTGAGTCACCAGACAGAGACAGAAACTGATAATCATGGCTTTAGGCAGCTGGAAGCCCAGAATAAAACAAAAAAGAAAGAAAATAACAAAGGGGAAATAAATAAACACACACACACACACACATATGAATTAAAAGTCCATAAATTGACCCAATTGAAAATCCAGAATTTATTAAAAGAATTTATAAAATAGGCTTGGTGCCTATAGCTCAGCAGTTAGGGTGCCAGCCACATATACTGGAGCTGGCAGGTTTGAATTCAGTCCGAGCCTGCCAAGCAAAAATGACAACTACAACCAAAACATAGCCAGGCGTTGTGGCAGGCACCTGTGGTCTCAACTACCTGGGAGGCTGAGGTAAGAGAAAGAGTTTGAGGTTGCTGTGAGCTGTGACACCACAGCACTCTTCCCAGGGTGACAGCTTGAGACTCTGTCTCAAAAAAAAAAAAAAAAGCATTTATAAAATAAAAAGAGAAAAAGGACATTAATTGGTTTTTTTGTCTCTACCATCAGTTCTGAATTGACTTTAACATTTGCTAAAATATACCAACCAACAAAATTTCATGGACTTAATCAATACTGGATTTCAAATTACAGTTATACCTAAGGATCCCACTAAGTCTAAACATGGTACCCCAAATAAGGTTGACAATACAGTTAAATACAAGATAGAGCGGAAATAAATGTGCCTCACTTAAACTATAGCTTTGCCTATATATCCCATAGTTACAGTACCCAATGTCCATTATCATAAAATCACCCATAATGGACAGAGATGCTGTAACACAATAAGTAATAAAATTAAATTAAGTTGGGGCAGTGCCTGTGGCTCAGTGGGTAGGGCGCCAGCCCCATTTACCAAGGGTGTTGGGTTCAAACCCAGCCCCTGCCAAACTGCAACAAAAATATAGCCAGGCGTTGTGGCGGGCATCTGTAGTCCCAACTACTCAGGAGGCTGAGACAAGAGAATCGCCTAAGCCCAGGAGTTGGAGGTTTCTGTGAGCTGTGATGTCACAGCAATCTACTGAGGGCAATAAAGTGAGACTCTGTCTCTATTAAAAAAAAAAAAAAATTTAAATTAAGTCTTTGGCCCTTACAAATTACCTTGATAAGATGGGGTCCTGTGACTGGGGAGAGTGGCTCACACCTATAATCCCTGCACCTGGGAAGCTGAGGCTGGAGGACTGCTTGGGACCTATAGTCCCTGCACCTGGGAAGCTGAGGCTGGAGGACTGCTTGGGACCTATAGTCCCTGCACCTGGGAGGCTGAGGCTGGAGGACTGCTTGGGACCTATAGTCCCTGCACCTGGGAGGCTGAGGCTGGAGGACTGCTTGGGACCTATAGTTCCTGCATCTGGGAGGCTGAAGCTGGAGGACTGCTTGGGACCTATAGTTCCTGCATCTGGGAGGCTGAAGCTGGAGGACTGCTTGGGACCAGGAGTTTGAGAACAGCCTGAGGAATAGCAAGACACTTCCTCTAAAAAAGGAAAAGGGGGAGGGCAGTGCCTGTGGCTCAAAGGAGTAGGCGCCAGCCCCATATGCTGGAGGTGGCGGGTTCAAACCCAACCCCGGCCAAAAACTGCAAAAAAAAACAGAAAGTAAGAAAAAGGGGGATTCTGTGTACCCTACTCTACAGTTAAAAGAGTTAAGAAGGCCCAACATCAGTTAAAACAGAGATTCCCAGGACTAAAATTTATTATATATAAAATCTAATTAATGAATTCATAACTATTTTCATTTATTCTCTATTAGATAGCTTAT
This sequence comes from Loris lydekkerianus, assembly GCA_963574355.1. Lineage (NCBI taxonomy): Eukaryota > Metazoa > Chordata > Mammalia > Primates > Lorisidae > Loris > Loris lydekkerianus. The sequence continues at coordinate 10,149 of CAUYPK010169711.1, forward strand.
TTTTGTCTGTTTTTAACACTGAGCATATAAAAAGTATCCAATATTATATATATTAAAACTGTTCATTCCAAGGCCAGGCACAGTGGATCACACCTGTAGTCCTAGCATCCTGGGAGGCAGAGGCAGATGGATTGCTGGAGCTCAGGAGTTTGAGAAAAGCCTGATCAAGAGCAAGACCCTGTCTCTACTAAAAATAGAAAATCTAGCCAGGCATTGTGGTGGGCCTCTGTGGTCCCAGCTACTTGAGAGGCTGAAGCAAGAAGATTGCTTGAGCCCAAGAGTTTGAGGTTGCTGTAACCTATGATGCCACAGCACTCTACCCAAGGAGACAGAGTAAGACTTACTCAGAGTCTTACTCTGTCTCAAAAATAAATAAACAAATGTAAAAAACAAAATTTCTAGTCATAATTATGATTGTTGCTAGTGACTGATGATTAATTTTCTTTTTACTTAAGAAAAGGAGCACTTTGATTACGACTGAACAATCAGTATGTTTTATAGTCTTATCTTACACTAATTTGAACTCTTAAAGATTGCTGCTGTCTTTCAAATTAATAATGAAACCTAACAGTAAAATAGTCACCATGTACTATCAATAACTTTAGTTCATGTTTTACGAGAAAAAATACACAGTAAGAAGTGCTTCTTTTTTAAGTTGAATTTTTTGAAAAAACTAAATTGACCAGCACTAAATGAGATTATCCTCAATTTCAAGTTCCTAAGATAAAGGGCGTCCCATTTCTAATCTTTTGTTTCTCCTCAAACTGATTGTACTTCCAAATCTTGGATTATGTTTTCTTCCTAATACTATGGTCCATCTGATCGGCAGATCACAACCCCGTTTCTGTTGAAATGTTATCGGGGAGCTTAAGCAGGCGTGGAACTGACAGGTGTTGTTATAGACTTGACGTTCAACGACTCCGCAGACAGCTGTTGAGGCATTCCCTAAGTGCGATGCCAGCCTTCTTCCCCCTACTGAAAGATTTAGCTTAGGGGGGGAAAAAGCGCAAAACCGGATCATTTTATTTTTTATGTTTCATGGGTTTTTCCTGTTTATTTTTTAGACAAAGAGAGGGAATATTACAAAATCACACAAGGCCTACCAGACTTCTGTATTGAAAGAACGAACTGAGATGGATGTCTTAGCCTTCACTTCCTGGGTTCTTTAGCAAAGTCCAAAGGGTGGGGCCGTGCCTGTGGCTCAGTGAATAGGACACCGACCGAGGGTGGCAGGTTCAAACCCAGCCCCGGCCAAACTGCAAAAAAAAATAACTGGGCGTTCTGGGGGGCGCCTGTAGTCCCAGCTACTTGGGAAGCTGAGGCAAGTGAATCGCCTAACCCCAAGAGCTGGAGGTTGCTGTGAGGTGTGACGCTACAGCACTCTACTGAGGGTGACAAAGTGAGACTCTGTTTCTAAAGAAAAAGCCCAAAGGGAGTATCCATATTTTGCATGAATTAAGGATCTGAGTCTTTGCCTACTTAGGTTTTCTGTCTCTGTCCTTGATCTTCTTTGCCAAAATATGAGTATACAGAAATTTTCTGTATATTTCAACTTTAAGATGTTTTTAGCATCTGTGTAGTTTGTATTCAGTTAGAGACCTTTTCAATGGAAAGCTCAGTAATTTTTATTACAAGATTACTATCGTTCATGAACACATGAGGTTAGTGAAACTGACAGTGTGAACTTAGTGTGGGATTAAATATTCAGTATTGTGATCTCACTTAGGAGAAATTGCAGGAGAACATGATAGTTCATTGTTGTTTTTCCTCTGACGTATTCAGTTTTGTGCCACTTCCTCTCCTTCACTCCAGATGGTAACAGAACATGTCTACAGTGCCTCTGTCAACCCAGCTTGGGAGTGCGAGTTGTCTTTGCCCTCTGGTCTACAGTATGGTACACAGCATTAGGCCCACTCAAAAGCACTGTCATTTGTAGGGTTAGCAGAAATTGTTTTATGTTGGTGGGAGGTTTGTTTGATTGTCAAGATGTACAGCAACAGCCTTTTAATTTGGGAGCCCCCGTTGAATGTGTACCTCTACAATTGTACAAAGTATCAGATTTTACTATCTGTGGGTTATGCTTGCCAGACACATTTTAACTTGCATATTTGGGGGGAAAGTTTATATATGTTCTTGAAATCATTATGAAAAGATCAGGATTCCTATACAGATAGACTATAAAGTCATGTAGTTTGAAAAGTGGTGTTTCATTATGAAAGAAATCTTAAGTTGCTGATAAAGCTAATCTAATTAAAAGATTATTAATGTCAAAAATAAAAATAAAAAATAAAATTGCTAATTTCAGGGCAGCACCTGTGGTTCAGTGGGTAGGGCGTCGGCCCCATATACGGGGAGGGTGGCGGGTTCCAACCCGGCCCCGGCCAAACTGCAACAAAAAAATAGCCGGGTATTGTGGCGGGCGCCTGTAGTCCCAGCTACTTGGGAGGCTGAGGCAAAAGAATCACCTAAGCCCAGGAGTTGGAGGTTGCTGTGAGCTGTGACACCACTGCACTCTACCGAGGACAATAAAGTGAGACCCTGTCTCAAAAAAAAAAAAAATTACAAATTTTAATAGCAGCCAGTAAATTTTCTGCTTTTATAGTTTAGCTAATATGCTGTATTCAATGCATATTTTAACAACCCCTACATCACGGTTTGTCTGCACTCCCTAAGGGATGTAATACACTTTTTCCAGGCTGCCTGTGGGTTCCCTCAACAGCTTTGCCATCACATATAACTTTTGCAGGCAAGATCTTAACTGTATCCTCCTTTCTCCAAACAAGTATGACACTACATTGCTGGTATCCTCTTACAAGTTTAATGCATTTTTACTCTGCTTTCGGTTCAGCACAGAAATATATATATCCCATTAATAAATTTTACTTGATATCATCAATGCAAATCAGTCCACTTCTGGCAAAAGGCCATACAATCTATCCAAATTAAATCAATAGATACTCCCACTAATGCCCACAGACACTGCTTTACTGCAGGGACTTTGGCACCTCTTTTCATGCCTGCTGTCAACTCTGCACCGTTTATGATGACTAAAGCTGGGTTTCTGGTGCAAAAGAAAATCACCCTTCTTGACTCCATCCTCATCATAATTAGAGTGAAAATTGCTAGCCGTATTCTGGGCTTTCCCTGAAATACTGGATCTCAGAGACAGAGCCAGTGACCCTAAATACCCAGCTGTCCATTGTACTTTGGATCATAAAAACACAGTTTTCTCAGTGGCCACTTTAAAGTGAAAACTTTAACATGGGCTAGAGCCAACCTTGAACCCTCTGGTATATGTCACCTGCAGAAATGGGCGGCCTCACTTGCCCCTCTTTGTTACCAAAATTCCATGATGCCAAAGGAGGTCACCCCTCCCCTGGACACTAGGGAACCCCTGGACACTAGCTGAACAGCAATAAGAGTCGGCTGGCTGTGTGAATGGCCCTGTCAACCATCAGAAAAGATGCAGCTGAGAGCAATCTTCTTGCTTTCATGCCTTCAGTAGGATGTTCCTACTAAACGATGGGAGTCAGAGACCAGCACGGTTACCCACATTCAGGCAGGGCCCCGTCCTCACATCCATGTTGCAGTGTTGAGCCACGGTCTAAGAGTTGTCCACTTCAGTGTAATTAGCTCTTGGATTGCCTTACTGATACCCAAAATATAAATCAAAATAATATATAATGTTACATACAAGGGCTGTCTGGAAAGTATCCAGCCATTATTAATGCTATTTTTCATATTTCATGGCTGGATACTTTCTGGGCAGCCCTCCCACACTAATGCCACAATACAAGGACTAGCCAGTACACTTCTTTCTTCTTCAGGGTTACAGACTTTTTTTTTTTTTAAGACAGAGTCTCACTATGTAGCCCTTGGTAGAGTGCTGAGGCATCACAGCTCACAGCAACCTCAGACTCTTTGGCTTAAGTGATTCTCCCAAGGAGCTGAGACTACAGGCACCCGCCACAATGCCCAGCTATTTTTTTTTTAAGAGATGGGGGGGGGGTTTCACTCTCACTCAGGCTGGTCTCAAACTCAGGAGCTCGGGCAATCCACCCACCTCAGCCTCCCAACTGCTGAGATTACAGGCATGAGCCACCTCGCCCAGCCAGCCGTTTCTGATAGTAAATAAGGCACACATTTTCCTTCTTAAAATACATAGCTCTTGAAAAAGACATTTAAACGAGCTTTCATTTCTCTGATAGATCCCAGAGCACTGGTTTAATGAATGAGCTCCTAAAAACTCGTAAGACACAAAATGACAGGCTCAGTGCCCATAGCTCAGTGAGTAGGGCGCCAGCCACATACACTGAGGCTGGCGGGTTCGAGTCCCACCCAGGCCAGCTAAACCATAATAACAACTGCAACCAAAAAATAGCCAGGTGGCAGGCACCTATAGTCCCAGCTACTCGGGAGGCTGAAGCAAAAGAATCGCTTGAGCTCAAGAATTTGAGGTTGCTGTGAGCTGTGATGCCACAGCACTCTACCCAGGGTGACATAGAGAGACTCTGTCTCAAAAAAAAAAAAAAAAAAAAGACACAAAATGACAAATGGATCCCTAAATGGGTTCCTATCTTGCTTTCCCTCATAATCTCTTTTCCTTCAATGTCTCCCTCTTGGGCCTCTCACCTCACCCAACAATTCAATTTTTCCCATCACCATTTACCATATTATCATATACCAATACTTCCCCCATGTTATGCACAGACTCATTATAAACGAGAATCTTTAGTAATGTCTTCCACTATTTTCTTTTCAATCTTGCCCACATCCCAGAAGGAGGTCACTTTGTGGAGCACAGTGTACATTCCTGCGTCCTCCCATTAACCATAGGTTTCCCTGTAAGCCACGATCCTGCCATCTTGTATGGGACATATAGGAGGCTAAACTTCACCCAAATAACCTTCGTCAATATTTAGGTCATAAGGCATACATAATTTATCTGGGTTCCTGTTATGATTTCCTCTATGGAATTAAAATGAGTTTTGTTTTGTTTTGTTTTTGTTTGTTTGTTTTTGTTTTGAGACAGAACCTCAAGCTGTGGCCCTGGGTAGAGTGCCCTGGCATCATAGTTCACAGCAACCTCCAACTCCTGGGCTCAAGCGAGTGTCCTGCCTCTACCTCCCAAGTAGCTGGGACTACAGGCACCCAGCTATTTTTTGGTTGCAGCCATCATTGTTGTTTGAAAGGCCCAAGCTGGATTCGAGCTCAGGTGTATGTGGCTGGTGCCTTAGCCTCTTGAGCCACAGGTGCCGAGCCTAAAATGAGTTTTCCTAAACCATTCCCATAGACAGTTTAAACACAAACAAGGAAGTGAAGAACTCCACTTAGAAAAATTTAAAAATCAGCTTGGCACCCATAGCACAGAGGTTACAGCACCAGACACATATAGCACAGTGGCTGGTTTGAACCCCATCCGGGGCCTGCTAAACAACAATGACAACTGCAACAAAAAATAGCCAGGCATTGTGGCAGATGCCTGTAGTCCCAACTACTTGGGAGGCTGAGGCAAGAGAATTGCTTAAGCCCAAGAGTTTGAGGTTGCTGTGAGCTGTCATGCCATGGCACTCTACTGAGGGTGACATAGTGAGACTCTGTCTCAAAAAAAATTTTTTTGAAAATGACAATGAAATCAACACTCTATCCCATAATAGTGAAACTGGTGAACTTCTTGATGACCATAGTGTCAGGTGCAACTGTAGACCATTTTATTCACTGCTGCTCTTAATACTATTGGTCTACCTATTTTCAAGGTTTGTGCTGAGACCCACGTGCCATTGGATTTGGCTAGCAGTAGCCCTTTAGCCACAGATGACATGGGCTTGACCTAAGTCAAACAGCCCACAGTGACTAGACAGATTAGAGGGCCTTCCTACAGGCTACTGCTGCTGCACCAACCTCAGCCAGAGAGATACTGATTCACAAACAATAGCCAAAAAACACTTACTAACATCATACAAACAAAGGCATATAAATCAAAACCTGACTACAGTATAAGTCATCACCTATTTGAGCAAAACCTTGGACTATTGGGGGCTTAGAGATTCATTTATTTTTTCTTCGGAGCCTCAAGTTCTGGCACTGTGGTACGTTTCTGACAGCATCGCAAATGCTCACATCACCTTTTCTATATACTCACAAGACCCCTTGACTGAAAAGACCCTTATGAGTTAGAGGCAAAAGCATTGCTTTTAACTATAACAAATGGCTCAGCCTTTCTGTAATACCAGAGTGTGACAAAAGCATGACCCATTTCCATTCAAGTAGGTAGCCTCTTAAAAAGGACACCCCTGTCCCACATTGTATGTGATACAGCCCCAACACAGAGGCTCACCACTGGAGATGCTGTCACACACCCCCCCCACCCCCACCCCCGTGCTGGAAGTGACTTCACCCCAGACACCTAACCGTCACCTCAGCAATGTGAAGCACAGGGCCTGCCCCTCCTAATTTGACACAGGACATTTCTTGCTTCATTTCCTTTGACATCTATTACATTTCTTGAACTTACTGTCTCCTTGGCACATGATCCTTGTATACCCTTTGTTTTCCCCAAAACATATGCCCCTCCACCCCGTGCCTAAAGGGAAATCTTACAAAGGTGACTACTGTCTGTGCCACTCTCAAAATGAGTAGTGACTGTTATTTTACACAGAGGTAACTGCATCATATTCTTTCATTCATCCACCCCCTGGGGAGAGGACCACCACTCCTGAGTGTCTCACTTCACCTTTCTACCAGGATGTCTTCCCCAACCACGACCAGCACAGCCACCCCTCCTAAGTAACACAGAGACACCCCCTCACCTTTACATGTACATCTCTAAGCTATCAGTTCATAGCTGCCAACAGCATAACTGACACACCGACCATCTTGACCCCACAAGTGCACCTGGATATTATCATCAAATCACATACATTTTTTTAATGCTGATTTATTTTTTATTAAATCATAACGGTGTACATTAATGCATTTATGGGTACAATGCGCTGATTTGATATACATTGTGGAAAGCTTACATCAAACTTGTTAACATAACCATCACCTCATTTACTTATTTGCTGTGATAAGACATTTATACTCTTAATAGTTGTGAAATGTACCATTGCATTATGCACATTAGGTGAAGTCCCACCAAATACCCTCCCTCCTCCTGACCTCCCCTCTTCCCCTCCTCTTCTCTAAAAATCACCCTTTAAGCACATTTTAAAACTCCACCAAGATATTGTTATAGTCCCCCAAAATCTCAGATCTGTTTAATGCTACATAAATGAGAAAGTTGGCTACCTCTGGCCTGCAAATACTACTTGCTTATACTAGCACTTCTTTTCTTCCTTTTTACTATAATAAAATGTTTTCTTCACTTCTTAGAGAAATTTATTCTCTACTCTCTGAAAAGCCTCCTCTAATATACAAGCCATTCAAACGCCCCAAATAATTGAGCTCAAAACCAGTATCAGCCGAGCGAGGTGGCTCACACCTGTAATCCTGGGAGGCCGAGGAGGGTGATTGCTTGAGCTCACGAGTTCAAGACCAGCCTGAGCAAAAGCAAGACCCCCCCATCTCTACTACAAATAGAAAAAACTGAGGCAAGAGGATCACTTGAGCCCAGGTTGGAGGTTGCTGTGAGCCATGACGCCATTGAACTCTACACAGGGCAACAGCTTGAGACTCTGTTTCAAAAAACATACAGTATCAAGACATCGAGGGCCTGGAGTGGCACCTGTGGCTCAAGGAGTAGGGCGCCAGCCCCATATAATGCAGGTGGTGGGTTCAAGCCCAGCCCTGGCTAAAAACTCCAAGAAAAAAAAAAAAAAAAGACATCAAAAGGCTAATAATAAAATCACCTTGTGTTTAGTAAGATGCTGTTTTGATGTAGTTTTGAGGTCCTGGTCAGCTCCCCTTGTTGAGCAGCTGATTAAGTCCACACACCCCAACCATTTCTGTAATCAGACTGACTCTTAGGGAAACTGTGTACCCACCCTATCACAGCTAGGGATAGCCTTTGTGCCCTAGAACTCAGAAAATTGCTCAAATTAACCAATCCCCCAAGGAACCAGAGAAACCAGCTAACCCCACCCCACTTGTTGCACACTAGCTGCCCCCCACAGCTCCAGCTTTCTGCTGCCCCACCCCTGGGTTCTACTCCCTGTGTGGTCCTGCCAGACAGACTTGTCTTGGAACTGTAAGTTTAACAGGAATTCTGCTATTCATCTATATGAGTGTTACTGTCTTGTGTCTGGTCCTCAAAAACAAAAATCCTTAAATCTTATTTTTAAAAAAACTTGCTAAAGGCCTTGGCACCCATAGCACAGTGGTTATGGCTCCAGCCACATACACCAGAGCTGGAGCTTAAGCCCAAGAGTTGGAGGTTGCTGTAAGCTGTGATGCCACAGCACTCTACCAACAGGGACAAAGTGAGATTCTGTCTCAAAAAAAAAAACAAAACCAGAAAGAAATTGAGGGAGGCATGGAGTAAACCAATGCCACTCTTCACATTACTTTTGTTTTGGAAAATATGGTTATTTTCATAAAAATTATGAAATTAACTAATACAAAAAACTTGCTATGAAATCCTTACTTTTATTGGGGCCAGGGCCCTCATAGAATTTCTTCTTAGGACTCTGAGCTGACTAGAAAAGAAATTTAGCATTCTATATTACTATAATAACTAAAAAGCTATACATACAGTGTGTATATATATACATGTATGTGTTTACTCAGGCTCTTTTTATTTCTGTCATGTTTTACAATCTTTATATAAATTTTAATACATTAAAATTAAGCTTTTTGAAGGGTAAAATTCTGAGTTTTCACATATGTATAGATTTCAAGAGCCTCCATCACAATCAGGATACAAAACAGTTCCATCACCCCCCAAAAGACTCTGTGCCGTCACTCTATAGCCAGAATTTCCTTTCACCCTACTCTCTGTGAAACTCTGTTGTTGTTTTTTTCCCTGCTACTTTTTTTTTTTTTTTTTTTTTTGCTTTTCTACAAAGCGTCATGAAAGTAGGATCATGTAGTACATAGCATTTTGAGACTGGCTTTTTTTGACTCTGCTGAAACATAATACCTTTTTGATAAATCCCTATTCCATGTATTAATAGTTCATCACAAAAAAAAAAAAATAGTTCATCACTTTTTTTTTGAGACAGAGCCTCAAGCTGTCACTCATCCTGGGTAGAGTGCTGTGGCAACACAGCTCACAGTAACCTCCAACTCCTGGGCCAAGCAATTCTCCTGCCTCCGCCTCCCAAGTAGCTGGGACTACAAGCGCCTGCCACAATACCCGGCTATTTTTTGGTTGCAGCCATCATTGTTGTTTGGCGGGCCCAGGCTGGATTCGAATCTGCCAGCTCAGGTGTATGTGGCTGGTGCGTCAGCTGCTTCAGCCACAGGTGCTGAGCCAGTTCATCGCTCTTTTATTAATATTACAGTAATAAATGTAGTAGTAACAGATGTCTATCTCTTACCAGTTAAAAAACACTTGAGTTGTTTATAAATTCTTACAAAATAAAGCTGCTAGGAATATAATGTAAGTTTTTATGTGTACATAAGTTATCACTTGTCTTATTTGGGTCATGGGATAAACATAGTTTTGTTTGTTTTTTGTTTTGAGACAGAGTCTCACTATGTTACCCTGGGTAGAGTGCTGTAGCATCACAGCTCACGGCAACCTCTAACTCTTGGGCTTAAGAGATTCTCTTGCCTCAGCCTCCCAAGTAGCTGAGACTACAGGTGCCTGCCACAATGCCTGGCTATTTTTGTTATTGTTGTTGGAGTTGCCATTGTTGGTTAGCAGGCCCAGGCCAGGTTCGAACCTGCCAACTTCGGTGTATGTGGCTGGTGCCGTAACCACTGTGCTACAGGCGTGGAGCCAAGCATATGTTTATAAGAAATCATCAAACTTTTTCAGAGTTAAGTAACATTTTGCTTGCCTAGCAGCATTGTCTGAGAATATCACTGGCTTACCATCCACAATAGCACTTGGAATTGTCCTTTTTGCCTTCCAATACATTTATAATGATTTTTATATTATTTATATATTTTTAAGAAGAATTTTCCCAATGACTAATCATGTGAAAATATGATTCCTTAAAACTATCCCAACCCTTGGAACAGTGAGTAGTTTTCAACTTCAATTCAAGAAACAAAAATAAAAGAAGTTCAGGGGCAGAGTTTTCTTCGCTATGAGGTATCTGTTTCATCACGTGACCAGTAATTCTGCTTTATGTTTCTTCCTTTCCTATTACTCACAGTCCACTCTCTTCCTGCTTTACTTTGACACATGTGTGTGTCCTGAAGAGCCTGTTTTCTGTTAAGGCTGTTTTGTTCCTATTTTGTTTCAGGAAAAGTGTGAACAGTAGTGACCCACACGTGAGACTGTGGCCTGCGACAGCCCACGGGAGGACAGTCTGCCCCTCTGACACTGAGACCCCCTGAGATGAGGCTCTTGTGCCGGGGCACCTGGACCCTCCTGCTCTCACTCCTGCTTCCCTGGCCAGCCAAAGGTGAGCGGGGGAAGGGACATGCGATTTCCTTGATCCTGGACCTGGATTATAAATCACTGGATGCCACAGAGCACTCCTGAGGCTTCAGTTCTTTTCCTGGTTCCTGAACCTGAAGACCTGAGGGTTATTCTCATTTTAGTCTCTTCTCTCTCCTCTTCCAGATTCCCTTTCCCTATTTTATCTTTCATTTGTGAGACTAAAATAATACAATTACACAAAGCTCATCTGTAAATTGAAAATACTAGAACAGTGAAAAGCAATAGCTTAACTTACTCTTTCTGTTATTACTTGTAGTTAGTTCACATGACACTTTTTTTTTTTGAGACAGAGTCTCACTGTGTCACCCTCAATAGAGTGATGTCATGTCACAGCTCACAGCAACCTCAAACTCTTGGACTTAAGCAGTTCTCTTGCCTCAGCCTCCTGAGTAGCTGGGACTACAGGCACCTGCCACAACACACGGCTACTTTTTGGTTGTAGTTGTCATTGTTGTTTGGCAGGCCCAGGCCAGGTTCGAACCCGCCAGCTTCCGTGTATGTGGCCAGCACCCTAGCCACTGAGCCGACATGACGCTTTTTCTTTTTTTTTTCTTTTTATTAAATCATAGCTGTGTACATTGATATGATCATGGGGCATCAAACACTAGCTTCATAGACCGTTTGACACATTTTCATCACAATGGTTAACATAGCCTTCCTGGCATTTTCTTAGTTACTGTGCCAAGACATTTACATTCCACATTTACTAAGTTTCACACATACCCTTGTAAGATGCACCGCAGGTGTAATCCCACCAGTACCCCTCCCTCCACCCACCTCCCCCCTCCCTCCCCTCGCTTTCTCCCTTCCCCCTATTCTTAGGTTATAACTGGGTTATAGCTTTCATGTGAAAGCCGTAAATCAGTTTCATAGTAGGGCTGAGTACATTGGATACTTTTCTTCCATTCTTGAGATACTTTACTAAGAAGAATATGTTCCAGCTAGCCCAGTGAAGGGCATGAGCTTCCCAGAGGGATGATTGCTCCCCTTGCTGGCAGGACCTGGCGATTCCAGGATCAAAGGGCCATGCTCAAGCGGCCCAGTGTGTGACCTTTGGCAGTCTTTAAATTCATTTTTTGTTGTTTAATTTTATATTTTATTCTCATTACATTAGACTGTAGAAGGAAGGAGTCATTAGGGAAGTGATTCCCAACCTGTGGGTGGCGGCCCTTTTGTAACAATGAAAATACATGGCGGCATTAGGAAAGTTGAGAACTACAGCATTAGGGTATGCAGTTGAATTACTCAATTATTTCAAATAGAATTTGGATCCAAGAATTTAACTTCTTTTATTTAACAGGTGCCATCATATATTTATGGCATTACATATATGCATATATATTTATAAATATATGTTTCTTTTTCTTTTCCTTTCTTTTCTTTTCTTTTTTTTTTTTTTTTGAGACAGAATGTCACTTTGTTGCCCTGGGTAGAGTGCTATGGCATCGCAGTTCACAGCAACCTCAAGCTCTTAGGCTCAAGAGTTCCTCTTGCCTTAGTTTCCCAAATAGCTGGGACTACAGGTGTCTGCCACAACACCCAGCTATTTTTAGAGACAGGGGTCTCACTCTTGTTCTTGCTCAGGCTGGTCTTAAACTCCTGAGCTCCAGCAATCCACCTGCCTCAGCCTCCCAGAGTGCTAGGATTATAGGTGTGAGCCACTGCTCCTGGTCGCCATTATATTTTTGTTTGTGCTGTTAAGATTAAATATTATTTCCAATATGGAAATTAGTTCACTAAGAATACCTGCACCTACCAGAAACTGAGTTGTTTATAATAAATATAAATTTTCCATTTAAATGAAAAATAGCAATGTGAAAGCTGAAATATCAATACATCTCAAATCAGAAAATTCATAGCCTTGGGAAAGTAAATGAATAAATTTCAACTTCAATTCTTGATGTTACAATTCTGATTTTAAGGAAAGACATCTGATTGGACAGAGAAATATATATGCATACTTTGCCAGCAATAAGAGAGATTTAAAATTTTAAAACTATAGCTCAGTGCTGTACCTCAGAAAACATGTCTGCTGAAAGCACTTCAAAGCAATTGATACACTGATTGATATATAATACATTTGAAAAAAACCTTCTTAAATGTACAAGTTTCTCTTTAATGTAAAAAAGCTCAATTTAAGAGTTGCTAAATTGACAGTAAAAAAAATGCAAATATTATCACTAAGTTGGTGAAAATATTCTAGCATTACTTACTAGTGAAGCTTCAAAGACTTTTGAGCTCTGAACAGCTGTAGAGTCTCACAGGCTTTTGAGCCTTTGGCCACTCACAGAGCATAGACCCCTGAGCTCTCTGTCCAGCTCTAGGGCCACCACCTACACCACTTCCAACCCAACAGCAGGACTTAGGGATGACCAGGTTAGGAGTGTGGAGGCACAGAGAACTGGTGCTTTCATGTACCTCAAAGACAAACACCAGTGATCCTGCCCCTGGGGTTGGGGGAGCAGCCCATACCCCTAGCTGCTGGCCTCTACTGGGAGGAGCCTGTACACCCTAAAGGCAGGTCAGTGATACAACTGTCCCTCCCCAACATGAGCATTTCAGCTGCACCCCAAACACATTCTGAGACCCCAGCACAGTGGTTTGAGGTTTCTCAGTCACCACTACTGCAGCTGAGCCTGGGAGGGAGCTACAAATCTGAGTGCTTTGGGGCGCTTCAAGAACAAAAACAAGCACTGCTTCTGAGAGAGAGCAGGCTGAGCAATGTGCATCCCCTGTTGCCTGCCTCCACTGAGAGTCCTAGAAACCTGGCCCCAAGACAGGCCTGTGGCACAACTGCGCCCCACCTAAGCATTCCAGCCGGAAGCCAAGCACACAAAGGTGCCAGCTGCACCCACCACCTCTGCTGCTGCAGGTCAAGGAGGGAGCTCGGTGTGCAGGTGCTTTGTGCCCCTGAATGATGATGTTTACTGTCACTGCTGAGGAATGGAGGCATAAGTGACCTGTGCACCCCACAACTGCCTGCTTCTGCAAATCTCGCTGATAAGGGTCTTGCCCACCTCCCTTCTCCTCCCTGAGCATCTTTCTGGGCCAGATCTCCCCACATCTCCCTATCACAGTAAGTACCCTCACTGAGGCCTGAGACAAAGTTTGCCAGCCTGGTCTGTGTCTAATCCCCCAGGACTGAAGCAGATCATCCAGGGGCACTGGGGACAACCTAACCCAGTTCACCACCAGTGGAAGCTAAACATATCCCTGGAGGCTGAGGTCCATCCAGAGGCCAGGGGACTGGGAATGACCAAGCCCAGTTCACCACCAGTGGCACCTAAACACGCCGCAGGAGTCTGAGGTCTAACCAACCCAAATTGCTACCAACACCACAATAGGTACTCCCCTGCCTGAGCCAAAAGGCCGTGTACCTGTCCTCTACACAGAGCAGGAGAGTTCCCCATAGAGGAACAGGCAAACCACTAGGCCTCTGTTTAGAGCTGAGGGAAGACGTTCTGATCCAAAATCATTCAGGCAGAAAGCCATCAGAAAGGCATTTTCTGCAGATCTCAGTGATACTGTGGCCTGGAGACAGATGACAGGGTTTGAATGAATCATGAGGCTCAAGACAGGGATGTCATATGGAAGAGGATCACTTTCCTACCACATACTAATCCAATGCCTGAAAAACACAACCCTCATAATAAACAAAGTTCAGACACCAACTCACTAGCTGCTGCCACAACTGGCTCCTACCTTTAAGAATCACCCTCCAACCCTGGAGGTTGAAAAGCAAAACCAACTAGACAGGCGTTGTGGTGGGCACCTGTAGTCCCAGTTTCTCAGGAGGCTGAGGCAAGAGGATCTCTTGAACTCCAGAGTTTGAGGTTGCTGTGAGCTATGACACCACGACACTCTACCTGAGGCAACAAAGACTCTGTCTCAAAAAAAAAAAAAAAAAAATGGCCGGGCACAGTGGCTTACACCTATAATCCCAGCACTTGGGAGGCCGAGGCAGGTGGATTGCCTGAGCCTGGGAGGGAGCTGCCTTGGATTGCCTGAGCTCACAGGTTCAAGACCAGCCTAAGCCAGAGCGAAACCTCATCTCTAAAAAATTAGCCAGGCACTGTGGCAGGAACCTGTAGTCCCAGTCACTTGGGAGGCTGAGGCAAGAGGATGGCTTAAGCCCAAGAGTTTGAGGTTGCTGTGAACTGTGATGCGACCAGCACTCTACCAAGGGTGACATAATGAGACTCTGTCTCAAAAAAAAAAAAAAAAGTAAATTCAAAAATAAGAAGTGACAGTCTTTCCAGATGAGAAACTGAAAAAAAGAATCAAAGAAATCATTCCCAAAAATAAAAGTAAAACACAAACTTAGAAGTTATCAGTAGAAGAGGCCTCAACATTTGACTAACAGAAACTTTGGAATCAGAACAAAAAAAATAAGAGAAAAGGAGATAGATTATGAAATAAAATTATTCAGAATGAAAGAACTCAGAGCATTCTTTTTTTTTTTTTTCTGTCTCCCTCGGTCGAATGCTGTGGAGTCATAGCTCACAGCAACCTCCAACTCTTAGACTTAAGCAATTCTCTTGCCTCAGCTTCCCAAATAGCTAGGACTCTGGGACTACAGGCATCCCCCCCCCCAAAAAAACGTCTGGCTATTTTTTTGTTGTTGCAGTTGTTATTGTTGTTTAGTTGGCCAGGGCTGGATTCGAACCCGCCAGCATAACCACTGTGCTACTGTCGCCAAGACGGAACTTGAACCCTTCTAAATGCCTTAATCTGAATAAAACAGGATCACAGTGAGACAAGTCACCTCAGAATTTCAGACTGCCAGGGAGAAGGAAAGCTGTCTGTAAGAAGTAGGAGAATGGCACCAATTTCACAGTGACAATACAGAGCTCTGGAAGACAAAGAAGCAATGCAGTACTGTGAAGGGGAAATTCACAGCAGCCAAATTATGGATAATTTTGGAAATGTAAGACAATAAAGTTTTACCTGTCATATTCCCTTTCTCAGGAAAATATAAGAAAATGGTACACAGCAAAAGAAGGTATAATGTTCCCCCATTTGATCTGTGTTAGGACCACCTGTCCCGGATGGGACCTGAATCACAGAAGATGTTTCTTTATTAGAAAGGGAGCCCATGAAGAATCAGACAGCCGGCTGTGCTGTGAGACTCTGCAGCAGTGCTGCTGCTCCTCCAGGAAAGAAGAATCACTTTCTCTCAGCACTGCAGTTTGTGTGGACAGAAGACTGCATCCAAAAATAAATTCCAGGGCAGTGCCTGTGGCTCAGTCGGTAAGGCACCGGCCCCACATACCAAGGGTGGCAGGTTCAAACCCAGCCCCAGCCAAACTGCAACAATAAAAAAAAATAGCTGGGTTTTGGGGCAGGCACCTGTAGTCCGAGCTACGAGGGAGGCTGAGGCAAGAGAATCACCTAAGCCCAGGAGTTGGAGGTTGCTGTGAGCTGTGACGCCATGGTACTCTACCGAGGGCCATAAAGTGAGACTGTCTCTACAAAAAAAATAAAAAATAAAATAAAAATAAAATTCCGGTTATAGGACCTGAAAGTTATTTCCCTGTTTAGGCCAATTACTGACATGTGTATGTGTTTATGCACCTATGCATGTGTATGGCATGCATATATGTGTGGTTCTTGTATTACTTTGACTTTGATTTACATTTTTTTAATAAATAACAATGTTAAGCATTTATTCTTATGCTTCCTACCTATTAGTTCATTTCCTTGAGGAAATATCCATTCAGCATTCAGTTTCTTTCTTTTCGTTTGTGTGTGTGTGTCTAAGAGAGAGAGAGACAGAGTCTCACTTTGTTGCCCTCTGTAGAGTGCTTGAATTTCATAGCTCACAGCCACCTCAAACTCTTGGGCTCAAGCGATTCTTTTGCCTCAGCCTCCCAAGAAGCTGGGACTACAGGCGCCTGTCACAATGCCCGGCTAGGTTTTCTATTTTTAGTAGAGATGGGGTCTCACTCTTCCTCAAGCTGATCTCAAGCAATCCACCCACCTTGGCTTGAGCCACCGCGCCTGGCCCCCAGCTGGGGACCTCGTTGGGCCACAGCTCTTGCCACCCATGAACCCGCACACCAAGCCAAGAACCTCCCTTGGTGACACTCGGGTCATCACCGCACAACCTGGGAGAGACGCAGGGCTGCCGGTGCTGTTACACGGAGTCCGGTCTGCGGCCAAAGTCACAGTGCAAGGACAGGATAGGGCACTGGGCTCCCACCTACCGGTCTACCACTGCGGGAGGACAGAATGGAGAGATGGCCCGGCTGAGCCAGTGGCCAGCAGACACTCAGGCCCACTAACCCCAGGGCTGACCGCGCGCGGGGAGGCCCAGGTGCTGCCACAGCCGGTTTTGGGGGTTCCATCCAGCCCTCCTCCCATCTCCAGACACCGGGTCTGTAATCTCACCATTTCCTGATTTCCAGGTGTTTCTGGTGTCACCCCAACGGATGTCCCAGTACACCTTCTGTCAAGGTGTGACAGAAGTTGTGGCAAAAATGCCTTGACCTCCCAGACAAAGGATACGGGGTGGAAACAGACCAGCAGCCCGCACCCAGGATCACAGGCTGCCCCCACCCCCTGAAGCGGCCCCGCCTTTCCCGCGGGGAGTTTGATTAGGCCGACCCCGCCCCGCCACCCCTCATTGGATAGGGCCCTAGGCCACACCCCCTCACGCCCTGAGTGACAGAATAGGCGATCACAGGCAAGCCTGAGGGAGATCAGGATGATCTGCAGGACTTCCTCCCTGCGCTGGAAGCTGATGCCGCCTGAGGCACATTCCCATCTAACCTTGGAAGGTTATGTCCATTCATTAATAATACATACATATAATTATTTTTATTGAGCCAGAGTCTCATTATGTCACCCTCGGTAGAGTGCTGCGTCGTCACAGCTCACAGCAATCTCAAACTCTTTGGTTCAGGCAATTGTCTTGCCTCTGCCTCCCAAGTAGCCAGGACTATAGGTGCTCGCCACAACACCTGGCTATTTTATTTTCGTTGTTGTTGTTGTTGCAGTTGTCATTGTTGCTGAGCTGGTCCAGTCCAGGTTTGAACCCACCAGCCCCAGTGTATGTGGCTGGCACTGTAACCAATTTAGGCGCAGAGCCTACATATAATATTTTTTTTTAGACAAAGTCTCACTGTGTCGCCCTTGGTAGAGTGCTGTGGTGTCACAGCTCACAGTAACCTCAAACTCGTGGACTCAAGCGATTCTCTTGCCTCAGCCTCCAAAGTAGCTGGGACTACAGGCGCCCGCCACAACTACCGGCTATTTTTTGTTGCAATTGTCATTGTTGTTAGCAGGCCCAGGCCAGGTTTGAACCCACCAGCGCCGGTGTATGTGGCCAGCACCATAACCAATGAGCTAAGGCACAGAGCCTACATATAATATTTAAAATGGAAACAATATAATGACAATTATTTTAAATTTAAGATTGCATAAACATCATGATCTCTGGCCTTTTGTGGAGGCAGCCTGAGCTGCCATCCTCTCAGGCAGCAGTGTGCAATGGAATTATAATATGAGCCTCGTGTCATTGTAAATTTTAGTAACCACACAAAAGAAAACAAAATAAAACATGAAATAATTGTGATAGTTCATTAAGCAATTCAAAGTATCACCTAAATGTGTGACCAATATATTAGTAAAGAGGTTTTGTGTGTCTGGTACTAAATCTTTCCAAGGCACTCTGTATTTTAAGCTTCCAGCACATCCCAGTTCAGACCAGCCACATTCCAGGTGCTCAGCTGTTGCATGTGGTCAGTGTCTGCCACATCAGAGTGCACAACTCTGAGGGCCCTAAGTCCTCTGACTTCTGGGAGATGAAGGAACTGACACTCCTTTTCTTCCAGATGTGAGAGAAAACCTACATCCTGTCAACATCTCTCCTTTAGCCCAAGTACTGGAAAGACAGTGCCCAGAAGCAAGCAGGTATTTGTCCACAGATACACCCTGCTGCTCTGCAGAGACAAATATCAGGGAGGGGAAGGGGGTTGAGGTGCTCTCACTGAATGGCACCAGGTGGAGGTGTTGGGCACACCTTTTGTGTGTGGGACATAACCACAAGAGGGACTCAACCTAGCAAAATTAAATTTTTTGACCTGGTTGTTTAAACCCTCACATTAACCTGAAATAAATTTACTTTAAAATAAATAAATAGGGCTGGACCCAGTGGCTCACTCCTGTAATCCTAGCACTCTGGGAGGCTGAAGTGGGTGGATTGACTGAGCTCACAGGTTCAAGAACAGCCTGAAAAAGATTGAGACTTCGTCTCTAAAAATAACCAGGGTTGTGACAGGCACCTGTAGTTCCAGCTACTTGGGAGGCTGAGGCAAGAGAATCACTTGAGAGAAAGAGTTTGAAGTTGCTGTGAGCTGTGATGCACGGCACTCTACCAAAGGGCAACAAAGTGAAATTCTGTCTGTAAATAAATAAATAAATATTAAATTAAATTAAATTAAAAGGCTGGGCACGGTGGCTCACATCTATAGTCCTAGCACTCTGGGAGGCTGAGGCAGGTGGATTGCTTGAGCTTACAAGTTCAAGACCAGCCTGAGCCAGAGCGAGACCCCTGTCTCTAACACCTGTAGTCCCAGCTACTCAGGAGGCTGAGACAAGAGAATCTGTTGAGCCCAGGAGTTTGAGGTTGCTAAGAGCTATGATGCCTAGGGACTCTACTCAGGGCAACAAAGTGAAACCATCTCAAAAATAAATAAATAAATACATAAAGTTATAAAATAAATGAATAAATATTAAAAATAACAAAAATAACAAAACTAAACTCTTCACACTAGCATAAATAGCATAGTCTTATGAAAATACTTCTATTTCTGCAAAACAAAAACAATTTATGACAGGGAGGAGGGGGGCCCTGTGGTGGGGGTGGTAAATTTTGCCAGTTCCCTTTAATAGAATAAACAAAATAGCTTAATAAAGAAGACTGCTGGGGGGCAGAGCCTGTGGCTCAGTGGATAGAGTGCCAGCCCTATATACCAAGGGTGGCGGGTTCAAACCTGGCCCTGGCCGAACTGCAACCAAAAAATAGCCAGGCGCTTGTAGTCCCAGCTACTGGAGAGGTTCAGGCAAGAGAATTGCCTAAGCCCAGGAGCTGGAAATTGCTGTGAGCAGTGTGACACCACGGCACTCTACTGAGGGCAATAAAGTGAGACTCTGTCTCTACAAAAAAAAAGAAGAGGGCAATGCCTGCAGCTCAAAGGAGTAGGACACCGGCCCCATATGCCGGAGGTGGCGGGTTCAAACCCAGCTCCAGCCAAAAACTGAAGAAAAAAAAAAAAAAAGACTGCTGGATTCTCAAAATAATAATGATAATGATAAATAATAGCTATGACACCACAGCATTCTACCAAAGGGCAACAAAGGGAAACTATATCTCAAAAAATAAAAATAAAATAAATAGGCCGGGCACAGTGAAATAAATTCTCATCTAGAAAAAAACAAATAAACAAAACACACACACATATATACATGCATACATATATACATAGAAGAAAAAAATAAATATATATACATACATATAGATATAGATATACACACATATATATATACATATACATACATCTGTCAGAGAGTGAACAAAGGATTTGAGGTCCCAGGAGGAGGGAACCCATATCTTCAGATCTGTCCACAGCTTTGACCTCCAGGGCATCAATGGTAGGAATAGATTAAAAGCACAAATTTTACAATTTGTCCTTGGTGCTAATTAATAGTCAGGCTATGGTTGTCTGATTCCTCCCATGGTATGGAGGAATCACTATGTGAACTTCGCCACTAATAACATCACACATGCCTACCTTCATTTCTGTATAACTTAAGACCATATAACAAGAGATCTAACATTAAGACCGGGCATGCTGGCTGACACTTGTAATCCTAGCACTCTGAGAGGCCAAAGTAGGAGGATCACTTGAGCTCAGGAGTTCGAGACTAACCTGAGCAAGAGACCCTGTCTCTACTAAAAATAGAAAACCTAGCCAGATATTGTGGTAGGCGCCTGTAGTCCCAGCTAGTTGGGAGGCTGAGGCAAGAGAATCGCTTGAACCCAAGAGTTTGAGATTATTGTGAGCTGCAACGCAACAGCACTCTACCAAGGGTGACATAGTAAGACTCTGTCTCAAAAAAAATTAAAAGGCTCGGCGCCTGTAACTAAGCAGCTAGGGCGCTAGCCACATACATAGAGGTTGGCGGGTTCAAACCCAGCCTGGGCCTGCTAAACAACAATGACAAGTGCAAAAACAACAACAAAAAATAGCCAGGCGTGGGTGGCACCTGTGGCTCAATGGGTAGGGTGCCAGCCCCATATACCGGGCCCAGCCAAACTGCAACAACAACAATAAAAAATAGCCAGGCATTGTGGTGGGCACCTGTAGTCCCAGCTACTCAGGAAACTGAGGCAAAGAATTGCCTAAGCCCAGGAGTTGGAGGTTGCTGTGAGCTGTGTGACGTCATGGCACTCTACCAAGGGCAATAAAGTAAGACTCTGTCTCAAAAAAAAAAAAAAAAAAAAAATAGCCAGGCGTTGTGGCAGGCGCCTGTAGTCCCAGCTATTTGGGAGGCTGAAGCAAGAGAATCGCTTGAACCTAAGAGTTTAAGGTTGCTCAAACTCGTGAGCTGTGACTCCACTGCACTCTACCAAGGGCAACAGCTTGAGACTCTGTCTCAAAAAATCAATCAATAAATAAAAGGATATCGCAAAGAGAACGGATACAGGAGGGA
Source organism: Loris lydekkerianus (assembly GCA_963574355.1). Classification (NCBI taxonomy): domain Eukaryota; kingdom Metazoa; phylum Chordata; class Mammalia; order Primates; family Lorisidae; genus Loris; species Loris lydekkerianus. The sequence goes on from CAUYPK010169711.1 coordinate 31,420, forward strand.
TAAAAAATTACCATTTTGCAGTGGGTGTCATTATGTCTTTTCTTGCAAAGTTTATACAACTGTTCTAAATAAAGAAACTTGTCCAGGCCACAGCAGGAACTTGTGAACTTGTCCAGGCCACAGTGGGGACCAGCCTGGGAGTGGTATCCACAGCAAAATCACAAGAGTACTCCTGGTGCTGCCCACCTGGCATTCTTGCTGCCGGTCTCAGGCCACCAGGCAGAGAGAGGCAGCTGCCAGGAGCCCACCCCATGGAGACAGCCAGCTCCCAGCTTGGGAGAGCAGGCTATAGGCACCTCCTTTCCCAGTTTGGCAGCAGCAGGCGGGAAGACCATGGCTGAGTGAGCAAAGGAGCTGAGGAAGGAAGGTTGGCTTCTCTAGCCTAAGAGATTGAATTCTGCTCAGACTTCAGGGCTTCAGACTGCCAGCTCCCCTCCCAGGCTTTGGGTGCCCCCCTAGAAGCTCAGTTTTCTCACCTGTCTAAGAGGCCCTGTAATGGCTGGTTTTCAACCATTAGACTGATAATCCCAGTATGCCCTCAGCATACCTGGCTTCTGGGTCTCTCTCTCTCCCTCCCCTTCCTCCTTCCCCTTCTGACTCCACAGGAACCTGCTAGAAGTCTCCAAGTGGGGATACAGGCGGGGAATCAAAAAGACTGCTAGAGTTTTACCCTTGGCTTCAGGGGCCCTTCCCAGTGACCCCCTCATCTTAGGCTCTTTTTAAAGCACATATTTAGGCTTGGCACCCGTAGCTCAGTGGTTAGGGCACCAGCCATATACACTGGGGCTGGCAGGTTTGAACCTGGCCTGGGCCTGCTAAACAATGACAACAACAACAACAACAACAACAACAACAAAAAAAAATAGCCAGGCATTATGGCTGGCGCCTATAGTCCCAGCTACTTGGGAGGCTGAGGCAAGAGAATCGCTTAACACCATGGCACTCTACCAAGGGTGACATAGTGAGACTCTGTCTCAAAAATAAATAAATAAATAAATAAATAAAGCATGTATCTAGCAACAGTACTGTACCCCTGAGAACTGTGGGAAACTTTAGGTATGTCTCAAACCAGAGGCTTTGTTCCATGATCCTAGGCCTTCATCTCACCTCCAAACCCAAATCCCTTGGGTAGCCAGCTTCAGACACAAGTCTGAATTTGCTGCTTGTCCTCTGGGGTTGACCCAAGGTCCTTTACATGGAGCCTTGCTCCTCCTCCATCCCACCCCTGGGCCTCAACTCTAGTGACCCACGACTGGGAGCAAAGTCCCCCAGAAAGGGCACATGGCCCTCCGCAGCACCCTGGCTGTGGCCTAATGAACATCTGTCCCTGGGCAAGAGACCCAGGACAGGGAATGTCTCTCACTCCCACTTTCACATGTTGTAGCCACTTAACCTGATGTGGTGGCCTCCCTGGGCCTGATGGACTTCAGGCTAGGATTTTTACTTTGGGCCACAATGGAGGAAACTGAAGCATGGGGCCAGGAAGTGGCAAAGTCAGAAAGACTCTGTGACTGGGAAATGATCTCTAGGTCTAGCAAGATTCCTCCAGGACTCAGCACCTCTAAGGCTGCACCAGTGGGCTGTTCTTGGCATGAGGCACCTGTTTAGAAACAGCATCTTACGGGGGTGCTGGGAGGACCAGATGTTCTGGAACCCAAGGAGGGAAAAGGAAAATTTTCTACCCACTTGCACCCTCTTTTGCATTGTAGGTCTCCATCCTTAGGAAGTGAGGAAGATAGCTAAGGACACAGATTCCAGGCATGCAGGGATGGCCAGGGTTGATGCCTGCTTTCCACTCATCAAGCCCTGTCCTTAACAGGCACATGAGAGATCAAGGCCTGGGGGATGACTTTCCTGGGGTCACAGTGAGGGTTACGATCCCCATAGGGTGGAGGATGGGCTGTGCCATTGAGATGGCTCTACATGTCTGGGCCTGGGCTCTGTAGCAGGCTGGGGCTGGTATAGAGACACTCATGCTTCACACTGGGAGACTGAGGCACAGGGCTCTTGGGGTCCCAGGAATAGTGAGGAGGCCAGGACTTTGATGGTAGCCCTGGATGAGATGTCCACCATATGTGAGAGTACAACAGGGGATAGGGGCTCAGGTGACTGCCACGGTACAGGACTGAAGGTTTGTGGGAATTAGCAAGTGACTGGCCCAGCATGAGAGGAGACGGCTGTGGGGCTGTAAAGGGAGAACTGGCAGCTTTTCTGGGTGGATGGGCTGTGGTGTGAGACAGCAGGCCAGGGACAATGCCTGGGGGGGTGTGGACCTGCAAAAGTGGCAGGTGGACATTGCCCAGCCATGGAAGGGTCAATAGGGAGGTGGGTCTTGTGGTTTTGGAGGAGCTCAGGGATGTCTGCCTACAGACAAGGGTTATCATGAGATGTATCGGGGGACAGTTACAGCTTAGGGATAGATGGAATGCAAACTGGTCCCTGTGCCCTCTGGGGTGAGCAGACAGGGAGATTGGGAGCGAACAGCCGGGAGATGGAGCTAGAGGAAGCAGGGGAGCAGATCCCAGGGGAGGGTGGATATGTTCCAGCTCAGCTGCCCTCTTGGCCCTGCCTCCAACCGCACACTCTGGTGCCCTCCCTCTCAGAGCCGGCTTGCCCTGCCATTCTGCTGGTTCCCAGCAGGTGTTTGATGCTCCTGCTATGTGGGGTTGGGTTGTGAGGGTCATTGGAAGGTCACCTTTTAGAAGGCGCCATCTGGCAGTAAGCAGTGGTGAGTCCTTGTGGTCTCCCAGTCCTGGGAAACAGTTCCTGGAACAGTCTGCTGGGCTCTCCGTCCCTCTCTTTGGGCTCTCCCAGGAAGCCTGGGAGGGCAGCTCACAGATCTGGGTGGTGCCTCTTCTCAGCATCTGTCCATAGTGCTCCCACCAGGCCTCAGTGTCATTCTCCAGGAATTACATGTGTCTCTGTGGATGGCTGGCAGCAAGGTCACTACAGGGAGGGGGCTTCCTCCCTTCTCTACCCTTTGTACCTAGTGCCTTCCTGCTGGAGGATGGCATCCAACTTCCCCCAAAGTCCCAGCAAGAAGGCAGCCCCCACTGCAGCCCTCAGGAAGAAGAAAAGCCAGTCGGCCTGTGGAGTGAGGGGAGCCCTAAAAACCTGGATGAGGAGGAGGTAGAACATGCGGGATGCTGTTCTCTCAGGTGCCCACCACACCCTGCAGCTGTGCAGAGAGTGGTGTAGTCTCAGATTCTGCTGCTTTGTCTCCTTGCTCTGCAGGCAGCTGGGTTCCACGTCTTGGCAAGTGCTCCCAAGGCTGGTCCTGGCTCATCCACTCAAGTGGGCTGCCCACTTGGTCCTGCCCTCAGGGGCTGATGGCTTCCCACACCCAACATTCCCAGTCACAGAAAACACATGATTTAAGTGTATATCCCACCCTTTGTAGTGTTTTTGTAGAGTTATACAATTACAAACTTGGTGTTCCCACCTTTGGGGCCCCATCATTCTTTGTTCAGAGTATGATTTCTGGAAGGGTGAAGAGCCTCCACCAAACCTCTGGTACAAGTGGTGGTCTGCCTTGGGACACTTCCTGCTTACAGCCCCTTCTCTCTCTCAGCACACCATCTCTTCCACTCTTTTGCCTGAGGAGAGATTATGATAGTGAGAAGGTGTTTTCCTCACCTTTAATAAAAGCATGATTCAGGCCTGTCATCTCTCTGAGGCTGGAGGAGTCAGAGCCCTCAGAGCTGCACTTTGGTGAGGAAGCCACTGACTACGTAGGGCCACTGAGCACCTGGAATTTGGCTGATCTGAACTAAGATATGCTACATGCCTAACATATAGAATGAATTTCAAAGACAGTCCAAAAAAACTTCATTAATAACTTTGTATTGGCTGGGCGCAGTGGCTCATGCCTGTAATCCTAGCACTCTGGGAGGCCAAGGCGGGTGGATCACCTGAGCTTACAATTTCAAGATCAGCCTGAGCCAGAGTGAGACTCTGTCTCTAAAAATAACTGGGCGTTGTGGTGGGCACAGCTACTTGGGAGGCTGAGGCCAGAGAACCACTTGAGCCCAAGAGTTTGAGGTTGCTGTGAGCTGTGATGCCACTGCACTCTACCAAGGGCAACAAAGTGAGACTCTTTCTCAAAAAAAAAAAAAAAAAATAGACACCCAAAACTTTGTATTGATCCCATTTAAAACAATAATATTTTGGATACATATGGTTAAATAAACTATTACAATAAATTTCCCGTTTCTTTTTCTTTTATGTGGTTACTATAAATTTTTTTTTAAGAGATAGTCTCACTTTATTGCCCTCAGTAGTGTGCTATTGTATCACAGCTCACAGCAACCTACAACTCCTGGGCTTAGGTGATTCTCTTGCCTCAGCCTCCTGAGTAGCTGGAACTACAGGTGCCCACCACAATGTCTGGCTATTTTTTGTTGCAGTTTGACTGGGGCTGGGTTCAAACCTGCCACCCTTGATATATTGAGTAGGTGCCCTACCCACTGAGCCACAGATGTCACCCGTTACTAGAAAATTTTAACTGTCGTACATGGCTTATTGTATTTCTTTTGGACATTACTACCTTGGAGAAGTGCATCCATCTTCACAGCTCAGGCTGCCCCCTCTGAAGACCACAGGCCATGAAGGTTATAAACTTTCAAACTTTAAAATAACTATCTGAGCCACAGGCAGTGGCTCAAGTGTAATCCCAGCACATGGGAGGCCTAGGCAAGTGAACTGCCTGAGCTCACAGGTTGGAGACCAGCCTGAGCCAGAGCGAAATCTTGTCTGTAAAAAATAGCCAGGCATTGTGGCAGGCACCTGTAGTCCCAGCTACTTGGGAAGCTGAGGCAAGAGAAACGCTTAAGCCCAGGAGTTTGAAGTTGCTGTGAGCTATGACACCATGGCAGTCTACGAAGGGTGAGAAAGTAAGACTGTCTCAAAATAAATAAATAAAATAACTATCATTGTGTTGTTTCCATTTGTGAATAACAGATACTGGTATACACAGGGTGCCAAAAGAATGTATACGCATTTTAGGAAAGGAAAAAACTGTATTAACACTGCAATACTCAAGTCACGTTTGAATGAGATACAATATACAAGACAACATGTTATTGGCATACATACAGTATTAGGATTTTCATACAGTTGTTCCCTTTCTTAAAATATGTATACATGTTTTTGGCACCTTCTGTATTCACTGTGCATATATATACCCGTGTATACATATTTCATAAATGGATGTTAGCTTATATTCAAGGTTAAATATAAATGTCTCCCAGGCAGGGACTACTCCACGAGCAGGAACAAGGGTCTGTTCCCGCAACCAGGAACCTGTTACTCTGGCCTCACTCAGCCTCTTATCTGGTCACATCTCCCGTCACTCACCCGCAGAGCTGTGGGCTTTGGAACTCTATCCAATCAGGAACGCTGCTTTGAGAACTGTCCAATCAGATGCGCGGCCCAGAAAGGAGGTGGCTTCCGGGCTCTGCCCCTGCCTTTGTCTGCAGCTGTGCTGGCTCCGCCGCTCCCTGCCGCTCCCTCTCCGGCTGGGCCCCGCTCCCCGCCGCTCCCTCTCCGGCTGGGCCCCGCTCCCCGCCGCTCCCTCTCCGGCTGGGCCCCGCTCCCCGCCGCTCCCTCTCCGGCTGGGCCCCGCTCCCC
>CAUYPK010169712.1:0-10291 GCA_963574355.1 Loris lydekkerianus
CACGAATGGACTAGCAAATTGTGGTACATGTATACCATGGAATACTATGCAGCCTTAAAGAAAGATGGAGACTTTACCTCTTTCATGTTTACATGAATGGAGCTGGAACATATTCTTCTTAGTAAAGTATCTCAAGAATGGGGGAAAGGGACTGAATTTTATTGAATGCTTTTTCTGCAACTATTGAGAGGATCATATGCTCTCATTTTTTTTCAGTTGATATAATGAATTAGGATTATGAATTTGCATATCTTAAACCAACCTGTCATCCCTGGGAGGAAACCTCCTTGATTACAGTGTATGATTTTTTAAATAATAATCTATAATCTAATGGCTATATTTATTGAGAATTTTTGCATCTATGTTCATTAGCAAAATTGGTCTGTAGTTTTTTTGTTTTGTTTTGTTTTGTTTTTCCCTAGTTGAATCTTTTTTCTAATTTTGGTATCAGAGTGATGTTTGCCTCATATAACTAGTTGCGGAAGATTCCCTCTCCTCAATTTTTTTGGACTAATTTCTGCCATATGAGAATATGCTCTTCCTTGAAGTTTTTATAGAGTTCTGGTATGAAGCCATCTGGATCAGGGCATTTTTTTTTTGTTGTTGTTGTTGGTGTTGGGAGATTTTGAATTTTTTTCTCATTCCTTGAAATTGGTCTATGCATAAGATTTATTTCTTCTTTATTAAGACAAGGGAGAGAATGTGATTCCAAGTACTGATTCATTTTCTCTACATAGTCAAATTTCTGTGTGGAAAATTTCTTGTAGTATTCAGAGAAAATCTCTTGACTCTCTGTGGCATCTGTTATTTCCATTTTAGCATTTCTGATTAAAATTAATAGAGGTTTTACTTTTCTGTTTCTAGTTAGTCTGACCAAAGTTTATCTATTTTATTTCCTTTTTCAAAACACCTACTTTTTGTTCATTAATTTTCTGAATAATTTATATGTTTTCAATTTCATTAATCTCTGTTTTAATTCTGCTGGGTTTAGAGTTAGATTGATCTTCTTTTCCCAATTCCTTAAGATGGTTTCTGAGTGTGGTGAAGCACTCACTCTCTGTTTTTCAAAGGCAGGCATCTACTTCAATAAATTTTCCTGACAGACTGCTTTTGCTGTATTCCAGAGGATTTGGTAAATTGTGTTTTCATTGTTTTTACATTTGAGGAAATTAACAAATTTCTCTTTTACCTCTTCCTGAACCCAACTATCATTCTAGCATAATGTTGTTTAGTTTCCAAGATTGTGTAAGGATGAACTTTATTGTTGAAGTTTAGCTTCACCATTGTAGCCATGTGGTCTGAGATAAGACAGGGAATAATTTCTATACTTTGATTTTGCTGAGGTTTGATTTGTATCCTAGAATGTGAGGTATTTTGCCGTATGTGCCATGAGATGATGAGAAAAAAAAAGGCATATTCCTTCACTTGGAATGGTGTGTTCTTTATATGTCCACCATTCCCATTTGTTCTAGGATCACGTTTAGGTTTTCCTCTACATAGATTTTCCTCTAATTTAAAATTAATTTTAAATTTGACTACATAAAGAAAATGGATCAATACTTGGAATCACACCCTCTCCCTAGTCTTAACAAAGAAGAAATAAATCTTTGTATCCTTGTTCAGTTTTTATTTAGAGGATCTGTCTGGTTCTTTCATAGATGTGTTGAAATCCCCAACTATTAAGTGGTTTTAGAATATCGCATTGCTCAGTCCCGTCAAGGTCTGTTATATGAATCTGGGAGCATTTAAGTTAGGTGCATAAATGTTTAAAATCAAATGTCTGCTCAGTGCCTGTGGCTCAAGGGGCTAAAATGCCAGCCACATACACTTGAGCTGGAGGGTTTAAATTCATACTGAGTCCATCAAACAACAATGATGGCTGCAACCAAAAAATAGCTGGGCATTTGGGGGGGTTCCTGTTGTCCCAGCTACTTGATAGGCAGAGGCAGGAAAATTGCTTGAGCCCAGGAGTTGGAAGTTGCTGTGATCTGTAATGCTACAGCACTCTACCCAGGGTGACAGCTTGAGGCTCTGTCTCAAAAAAATAAAAAAAAATAAAATACGTGGAAATGTATTCATGTTGTATTTTTTCTTTGACCAGTAAAATGTGTCCATCTCTGTCTTTCTTTAAAGCTTCTTTAAATGTGCTTGTATCTCGGAATAAGATTGCGACCCCTCCTTTCTTCTGATTTCCATTTCCTTAAAACACTGTTTTCCATCGCTTCACCCTTAGTCTTGAATTATCTTTCATGGCAAGGTGTGCCTTCTGCAGACAGCATGTACATGGCTTGTGTTTTTGTGTATGTATTTTTTTTTTTTTTTCATTTTTGAGGCATAGGCTCACTATGGCCTCCTCAGTAGTGTGCCATGTGTCACAGCTCACAGTTACCTCAAAGCCTTAGGCTAAGTGATTTCCTTGTTTCAACCTCCCAAGTAGGTGAGAGTGTAGGCACCTGCCACAATACCTGGCTATTTTTTGGTTGTACTTGTTTGCCAGGCCTGGGCTGAATTAGAACCTATCAGTTTCAGTCTATGAGACTGGTGACCTAGCTGCTGAGCTAGAGGTGCTGAGCTTGCTTGTTTTTTGCTCCTGTTAGCTAGACTTTGCCTTTTCAGTGGGGAATTCAATTCATATATATTGAGAGTACCAATAAGTGTGGTGGAATTCTATTTATGTTATTAAGAGATAGTTTGTTGTGTGCTTTTCATTCTTTGTGCCACTGTAAAATCTAAGCTGTGGCCTTTGGCTTCAGTTGTTAACCATGTTGGTGTTCCATTGTGGTGTTCAGAATTGAGAACAGGTCTAAGTATTTCTTGTAGATCTGCTCTTGTTATGATAAAGTTCCTGAGAGCTTATATATCTGCAAAAATTTGATTTCTCCATCAATTTTGAAGCTATGTTTAGTAGAATACAGAATACTGGGATGAAAATTATTTTGTTTAAGGATGTTGAGATTGCATTACTTCTGGCTTGGAAAGGTTCAGTGGAACAGTGTGTTGTCATCTTAATGGCTTTTCCCTTGTAGGTTATATGGCATTTATTCATAACTGGCTTGTAGAATTTTCTCCTTCTACTTGACTTTAGACAGTTTCATTACAATGTGTCTTGGAGAGGCTTTGTTAAATTGATGTCAGGGTTTGACATCAATCTGAAAGGAGTGTGTCTGGATCCTTAGAAAAGTTGGGAAGTTTTTATTAATGATAGATTTCTGTAGGGCTCCCATACCTTTGGAACAAACTTCTTCTCTTTCAGAGATATCTATTATTCATATATTTGAACACTTTATGGCACCGTATAGTTCTCTAAGTGCCTTGTCTGCTTTCTCTGTCCTCTTTTCTGACTCTGAAACTACCTATATTAACTCAAAGACTTTATCCTTAAACTCTGATGGTCTTTCTTCTCCATGATCTAATCTATTTTCAATACTTTCTACAGCTTCTTTACATTCTCTTATTGTCTCCTTAATTTATTTAAACTCATCTATATCTTTCATATATGCTATATTTCTCTCATTAGACTTCTGGTTCTGTCTTTACATTTTCTCATCCAATGTCTGTATTGTATTAATCATCCATATTTTAAATTACATTTCTGTTAGATCTATTAATCCTTTTTAGGAGAATAATTCTGTTAAAATTGTCTTGTGGTCCCTTGGAGGAGTTGCACTATTTTGTTTCTTCATGGTTCCTAAATTATTCTACTGGTTCCTCCTCAAAAGTGCCTTCTACTTGTTCACATCTTCATGCACCATTTTTCTTCTCACTTCCTCCTTTCCTTCAAGTTATTTCACCTCAGAGTTTAGTTTATAAAGACACATCTTGTTATGGGGTTAGAAGGCAGAGAAGTGGTGGAGCAAGCAAACAGGAGGAAGAGGAAAGGAAACAAAAGGAAGGGCAAAAGAAGGAAAGAGTAATGGTAAAGAAAAAGAAACAAAGGAAAATAAAAATGGGAAGGGAGACTGAGAGAAGAAAATTTAAGAATAGGAGATAAGGAGGAGGGGGAGGAAAGATGACAGTTATAGAAGAAATGTTATTTTTCTGCACAATGCTAAAGTCACATCTATAGCCTAAGGGTTTTGAAGAGCTGCACCAAGTGGGTTCCTCTAAATCAGGCACTCCTGAACAAAAGTGTTACAGACTAATAAAAATTAAGAAGAAAAAGTCCTATGGAACAAAAACTGTTTTTCTAAGTTTTTGTTCTTGTACAGAATGAACTATCCCTATTTATCCCACTACAATAGTATACTTTTTCTTTAATTTCTGCAGGACTGTGAAAAAGACATGCCATTTTCCCCAACCCTGCTATAAAAAGTGGTGTCCAACAGCTTGGGAGGAACTGCAACCTTGGCACACTAGCCTGTGAAAAATCAAATCCTGCCAAAAATTATATTAGTAAGCTAGGTTCGAAATGCCACCCTGGGTATAAGGGGCTCACACCCTACTCACTGAGCCACAGGCGATGCCCACTACTTCACACTTCTTAGTCATCTCCTTTCATGTACCATCCCAGCATTTTTTTTTTTTTTTTTTTTTGAGACTGCACCTCAAGCTGTGCCCTCAGTAGAATTCCATGGCCTCATAGCTCACAGGAACCTCAAATGCTTACAGTTAAGGAATTATTTTGCCTCAGCTGAGATTATAGGGGCCCACCACAACACCACTGCTATGTTTTGTCATTGTTGTTTGGCAGGCCGGGGCTGGATTCAACCCGCCAGCTCCAGTGTATGTGGCTTGCATCCTAGCCATTGAGCTACAGTCCTTGAGCCTACCAAATCCAAGAACATTTACCACCAAAGAAAAATTGCTTTCTTTTCTTTTGCTCACAGTTTGGTTAGGACTCTAATCTTTTGTTTTGTGAAGGTTGTGGTTTCCCAAAACGTCACGTCACTGCCAAAATCTTAAAATATATATATATATATATATTTTTTTTTTTTTTTCTGGAGTGATCAGCTTTCTACAGGCTTAGCATTTATACTAAGTAAAAATTAGATCTATTTTTGACAAAAAATAAGATTTTTTTTATATTGTCATATAGAATTTTTATTTTTTGCCTTTTGTTTTTTAATATTTATTTTTACATATACACGTGCTAATTTGGTTTCCATTTTTTGCCTTCACAAAATTAAAAAGACTTAAAATATAATAACAATAACAATGTTTAAATAGGATTAGAAACAAAAACCTTGTAAAAAATGAACAATCAAAAATACATTCAGAAAAGAAATCAGAAGATTGCTACATCAAAATATTAAGCAATAATAATGATGCAATGAAAGTAATATTCACATTGTCAAATAAGGGTATGTCTATTATAGAATGCTTAGACTGTGAGATTCATTATTGAGTCATCAGTTAATTTCCCTATTTTTCTAAGTATCAGAAAATATACAACTAATATTTATAAATAAAAGTAAAAGATAATTTTAAAAAACAGATCATGCTAAATTTTATGGACAATACAAAAAGAAGAAATACATCAAAATCATTCCACTTGATCTGGGTACACCCAACATTAAAGTTGGAAAAATATATATTATTATAAAGGAGAAATGACAAACACATGTCACTTATGAACAAGGATACAGTATCCTAAACAACATAGTAACATGTTGAGTTGAAAATTAATGTTTAAGTAGGGAAGCACCTGTGGCTCAAAGAGTAGGGCTCCGGCCCCATATGCCAGAGGTGGTAAGTTCAAACCCAGCCCTGGCTAAAAACTGAAAATAATAATAATAATAATAATAATAATAATAATAATAATATTGTTTAAGTAATATACTTGGACAAATTTAAAACCAATTTATGTGAAGATTAGTCATTCTTTTCTTTTCTTTTATTGTTTTTTTTTTTTCTTTGTTCTTCCCTCATCTCTTCCCTCCTTGTCTGTCTGCTCTCACCTTCCCCCATGCCTCACTATGTCATTAATTGTCTTCAAATCAAAGTTGAGTACATAGGATTCATACATCTCCACTCATGTAATGCGTCATTAAGAATAATGTGTTAGACTCCCATCCAGGTTAGAATAAATTGTGAGAAATCCCCATTTTTTTTTCCGAATAATATTGTGTCATATACCTATACCACAGCTTACCAATCCATTCCTGGGTTAAAGGATATTTAGGTTGTTTCCAGATTTTAGCAATTGTAAATTGGGTGGCGATAAACAGCCTAGTACAGGTGTCTTTATAATAAAAATTGTTGTTGTTGTTGTTGTTGTTGTTTCTTTCTGAATAGATGCCCAGTAATAAGATTGCAGAATCAAATAGGAGTCTAGGTTGAGTTCTTTGAGGTTTCTCTATACTTCCTTCCAAAAGGTTTATTAGTTTGCAGTATTAGCACAGTATAAAAGTATTCCTTTCTTACCACAACGACAACAGCATCTGCAGTTTTCAGCTTTTGTGATACAGGCCATTCTCGCTGGGGTTAGATGATTTTCCAGGGTGGTTTTAATCTACATTTCTCTAATAATTAGGGATGATGAACATTTTTTCATATAATTGCTAGTCATTTGTATGTTATCTTCGGAGAAGGTTCTATTCATCTCTCTTCCCCATTGATGTATGGGATTTTTTTTTTTTTCCTTGTGAATTAATTGAAGTTCTGTATAGATTTTGGTTATTAAGTGTTTATCTGATTCAAAATATTCAAATATCTTTTCCCATTGGGTAGTTTGTCTACTTGCTTTGGTGGTTGTCTTCTTGGCTGTCTAGAAACTTTTCAATTTAATTAAATCGCATTTGTTTATTATTGGTGTTGTTGCTACTGCCATGGCAGTCTTCCTCATAATATCTTTCCCAAGGTTGATATATTCTAGTTTTTTTCTGAGGGTTTTTATTGTTGCATGCCTTAAATTTTAGTCCTTTATTCATTTTGAATCAATTTTTTGGAGTGGAGAAAGGGGTGGGTCCAGCTACAGTCTTTTACATGTGGATATCCAATCTTCCAGCACCATTTATGGAATAGGAAGTTTTTCCCCCAGTGGATGTTCTTGTTAGGTTTAATGAAGATTAGGAGGCTTTAAGTTGCTGATTTCATTTCCTGGTTTTCTGTTCAATTCCAAATGTCTATGTCCCTATTTTTGCCAGTACCACAATGTCTTGATCACAGTGGCCTTGTAATACAGGCTAAAATCTGGGATGATGATATTCCAGTTTTATTTTTATTACTAAGAACTGCCTTAGTTATACGGGGTTATTTTAGGTTCAAAACAAAATGCAGAATCATTTTTTTAAAGTCTTGAAAATGGGACATTAGTATTTTAATAGAGATGGAATTAAATCAGTAAATTACTCTGGGAAGAATAGACATTTTAACAATGTTGATTCTTCCCAGCCATGAGCATGATATGTTCTTCCATTTGTTAAGGTCCTTTGCTATTTTCTTTCTTAGGGTTACATAATTTTCTTTTTGTTTTTTAATAACAATGTATTGTATATTTTTATCTTTATTTATTTTTTATTATAAATCATAGCTGTGTACATTAATGTGATCATGGGACACCATACACTTGGTTCATAGATCATTTGACACATTTTCATCACACTGGTTAACATAGTCTTCCTGGCATTTTCCTGGTTATTTGGCTAAGATATTTACATTCCACATTTGCCAAGTTTTATATATACCCTTGTAAGATGCACCACAGGTGTAATTCCATCCATCCTCTTCCCTCTACCCACCTTCCCCCTCCATCTCTACCCTTTCCCTTTTCCCCCAATTCTTAGATTGTAACTGGGTAATAGCTTTCATGTGAAGGTCCTAAATTAGTTTCATAGTAGGGGTGAGTACATTGGGTACTTTTTCTTCCATTCTTGAGAGACTTTACTAAGGAGAATATTTTCCACCTCCATCCATGTAAATATGAAAGAGGTAAAGTCTCCATTTTTCTTTATGTCTGTGTATTACTCCATGATGTACATATACCATAATTTATTAATCCATTCGTGGATAGATGGGGATTTTGGTTTTTCCATCATGTAGCAATTGTGAATAGGGCTGCAATAAACATTCTGGTACAAATATCTTTATTATGATTTGATTTTTGGTCTTCAGGGTATATGCCCAGTAGAGTAAATACAAGATTAAATGGCAGGTCTATTTTTAGATCTCTTAGTGCTCTCCATATATCTTTCCAAAAGGAATGTATTAATTTGCATTCCCACCAGCAGTGCAAAAGTGTTCCCTTTTCTCCACATCGACGCTAACATCTCTGGTTCTGGAATTTTGTGATATAGACTAGTCTCACTGGGGTTAGATGATATCTCAAGGTGGTTTTGATTTGCATTTCTCTAATGATTAAAGATGATGAGCATTTTTCAGATGTCTGAAGGCCTCACGCTTGTCTTTTTCAGAGAAGTTTCTCTCCAAGTCCCTTGCCCAGCCTGCGATGGGATCCCTTGTTCTTTTCTTGCTTATACATTTGAGTTCTCTATGGATTCTAGTTATTAAACCTTTGTCATATCTTAGCTGACTGGATAAAAAAACTCAGGCCAGATATTTTCTGCATAAAAGAATCACATCTTAACTTAAAAGACAGATTTAGACTCAAGGTGAAAGGAAGGTCATCCATATTTCAGGCAAATGTTAACCAGAAAAAAGCAGGTGTTACAATTTTATTTGCAGATACAATAGGCTTTAAACCAACAAAAGTAAGGAAGGACAAGAATGGTCACTTCATATTTGTTAACGGTAATACTCAATATGATGAGATCTCAATTATTAATATCTATGCACCTAACCAGAATGCACCTCAATTTATAAGAGAAACTCTAACACACATGAGCAACTTGATTTCCTCCAGCTCCATAATAGTAGGAGATTTTAACACTCTTTTGACAGTGACAACAAAAAGCTGAGTAAAGAAATTTTAGGTTTAAATCTAACCATCCAGCATTTAGATTTAACAGACATCTACAGAACAATTCATCCTATCAAAACTGAATACACATACTTCTCATCAGCCCAAGGAACTTATTACAAAATTGATCACCACTTAGGTCACAAGTCCAACCTCAGTAAATTTAAAGGAATAGAAATTATTCCATGAATCTTCTCAGACCACCATGGAATAAATCTTGAGTTGAGTAACAACAGGAATCTGCATACTCATACAAAAACATGGAAGCTAAATAACCTTATGCTGAATGACAGCTGGGTCAGAGATGAGATCAAAAAGGAAATTGCCAAATTTTTGGAACAAAATGACAATGAAGACACAAACTATCAGAACTTCTGGGACACCACAAAGTCAATTCTAAGAGAGAAATTTATAGCACTGCAAGCCTTCCTCAGAAGAATGGAAAGAGAGGAAGGTAACAACTTAATGGGACATCTCAAGCAACTGGAAATGGAAGAACACTACAACCCAAAACCCAGTAGAAGAAAATAAATAACAAAAATGAGAGCAGAACTAAATGAAATTGAAAACAAAAGAATAATACAACAGATTAATAAATCAAAAAGTTGGTTTTTTGAACAGGTCAAAAAAATAGACAAAACCTTTGGCCAACCTAATCAGAAAAAAAAGAAAAAAAAAAAAGAAAAAAAGAAAGAGTAAAATCTCTAATCCCATCAATCAGAAATGACAAAGATGAAACAACAACAGACCCCTCAAAAAATCAAAAAAATCCTTAATGGATATTATAGAAAACTTTACTCTCAGAAATATGAAAATCTGAAGGAAATCGACCGATACTTGGAAGCATGTCACCTTCTAAGACTTCACCAGAATCAAGTGGAAATGTTGAACAGGCCCATTTCAAGTTCAGAAATAGTTTCAACCATACAAAACCTCCCCAAAAAGAAAAGTCTGGGACCAGATGGTTTCACATCAGAATTCTACCAAATCTTTAAAGAAAAATTAGTACCTATATTATTCAACCTGTTTCAAAAGATAGAAAAAGAAGGAAGAGTACCCAACACTTCTATGAAGCAAACATCACCCTGATCCCCAAACCAGGAAAAGACCCAACAAGAAAAGAAAATTATAGACCAATATCACTAATGAATACAGATGCTAAAATATTCAACAAGATTCTAACAAATAGAAACCAACAACACATCAAACAAATTATACATCATGACCAAGGCTGTTTTATTCCAGGGTCTCAAGGCTGGTTCAATATATGCAAATCTATAAATGTAATTCAGCACATAAACAAATTAAAAAACAAAGACCATATGATTCTCTCAATCAATGCAGAAAAAGCTTTTGATAACTTCCAACATGTCTTCATGATCAGAAAACTCAAGAAAATTGGTATAGAAGGGACATTTCTTAAACTGATAGAGG
>CAUYPK010169713.1:0-33204 GCA_963574355.1 Loris lydekkerianus
CCTAGGTGTGGTCCCACCAATTACCTTCCCTCCACCCATACTCCCTCCTCCCCTCCCCTTCTTTTCCCCTTTCCCCATTTTCTTGGGCTATAATTGGGTTCTAGCTTTCTGCAAATCTTTTCTAATGACCAAAATAACAAAATTCAACTGTGCTCATAAATTTCACTATTCAACTCAACTAATTATTGATCATGAATAGACATTTTATATCTACTTACATAGGATTCACATTTTAACAAGACTTCTTACGGTGGAACTTTTTTGAAATTATAATAATTAATTATAAAATATATGAAAAGGAATTATAGTGTTAGATTGGAATATGTTCTGGAAATGTGAAATATCAAAATGAATAGCTTACAATACATATTGATGTTTACCTCAGTATTGTTTTAATGTGAAACCAGAGAAACCTTATACAGACTCAACAACAGGCAATTCATTAAATGATATTGTAAAAGCATTCAATCAGAAACTTTGTAGACTTTAAAATTAATGGTGTAGAAAACATGAACATAAAATTATGTATATTCTGGGCGGCGCCTGTGGCTCAAAGGAGTACAGCTCCAGCCCCATATGCCAGAAGTGGCGGGTTCAAACCCAACCCTGGCCAAAAACTGCAAAAAAAAAAAAAAAAAAAAAAAATATATATATATATATATATATATTCTATGTACACTGCTTGATGTAAAAGGAAGTTGTTGGCATTATATAAAATCTGATTCTAATATTCAAAATATATATTTTATGTATGCCTGCACACACATACACACATATGCATATTCTCAAAAAATATGCAGTTTTTCATGAGTCTGAGGATACTAAGTTTAATTTTTGCATGTCATATTATTTTTTTCTATTTTCCACAGTGGACATATGTTAGTTTTGGAAAGAGAAAAAAAGTCCTTTAAAATGATAATGCAAGCTAGGAAACTGTCAGAAGTTAACAAAGGAAAAATATCTAGATAATATACATGTCTTGGGTTTGATAACAAGTTTTCAAATACAGCACAAAGGAGATAATCTGCAAAAGAAAAAAATGATGTTGGGCCTCATCAAAACTGAAACTCTTACTCTCAGTCTCTCCCTCTCCCGTCCCTCTCTTCCCCTTTCTCCCACTCTCTCTTTTTCTTCCTCTTCAACACACATATACACATATACACATATACACATACAACTTATTGCATTTTTCTAACAATGGGCTCCTGGTAATTAAGACTCCAAGGAGATCTTCTATTTTATGAGGTAATTTATTATTAAAGATTTTGTTCTTGATAATAATAAAATTAAAAAAAATTTATAGACAATATGCTACAAAATAAAATGCATTGTTATTATACAACAACCATTTCAGATCTGAACATTATGCACAATAGATGTCTGTGTACATTAAGCTATATTTACAGCATTTAATGTATAACTTCTACTGTGTTATAACTGATATTTTTGTGTGATAGTACACTGGTACTTTATTTCGGTAGCATCACTGCTTGAACATATTCAGTCTAAAACTTAACTTTTGGACCTCATTTTCAAGTCAATGTCACTAGAGAACTGGAAAAAGGTGTCAAGAAACCAGGATGTGATGTGGGTTGGGAGAAGTGTATTTTACATAGTGGAAGGAAGTTCTGAATGATCTGAAAGTCCAGCTGTGTCCCTTGTTAGCTGTGGAGACTTGGCAAGTGATTTTGTTTTCCTCAGTCATATTGTTATCATTTATAGCATGAGGTTCTATCATAGTAGTTCTATTTGTCAATAAAAATAATGGACTGCTATTCATTTTAATGTATTAGTTTCTCATTATGTCAGTAACCTTTATTATGTCAGTGCCTCTTTATTTTTCATGTACTGGGAAAAAAATATATTGGGTCTGGAAATTGAGGGACAGGTCTTGACATCTTGTTCACCATGAGACTGCTCCACAGTGAAACTTCTAGAAGACTTATCCTACCTCCCTAGCTTTCACGCCATCTTAGTTGATGCTCCTTTTAGAGAGAAAAAGGGAGAGAGATGGAGGAAGAATTTGGTAAGGAAAATTATAATTTCAGGACAGGTGCAGTGGCTCACACCTGTAATCCCAACATTCTGGGAGGCCAAGTTGCGTGGATCCCTTGATCTCAGGAGTTTGGGAAAGCATAAGCAAAAGCAAGACCCCATCTCTACTTAAAAAATAGCTGAGCACTGTGGTCACAGGTTCAAGACCAACCTGAGCAAGAGCAAGACCCCATCTCCAAAAAGTAGCCGGGCATTGTGGCGGGCACCTGTAGTCCCAGCTACTTGGGAGCCTGAGGCAAGAGGATCTCTTGAGCTCAAGAGTTTGAGGTTGCTGTGAGCTATGATGACACCATGGCACTCGACCCAGGTGACAGGGTAAGACTCTGTCTCAAAAACAATATATAATTTCAAAAGAAATTTCTCACTAGAAACTAGAAAATAGAGTATTGTTCATACTCATTTCATTTGGATATTAGAATTTAGCAGTTTTCACAACCTGATTTTGATTTCCTTGAGAAGAAATCCCTTTGGAAGTTGAGATAGAAAATAAATTGCCCTCCATCTTGCATCATGTAGAGCTGAGCCTTCAAAATTCCCAAAAGTGTGTGTGCAGGGGGGACTTTTAATAAATCCATAAGGCATTTATCTTCTTCAGGACACAAAGAGGGCTTACCTTGTGAAGTTCATTTTGTTTTTCTACTGAGAGATTGTGGCTCTTCCTTTTCATGTAAGGGGGTTGGGAATAAGCTTTGGGACTCATTAAACTAACTGCAACTTTTGAGGGAATTCTGAACAAAAGCTATACAGTTAAGGTTGGGTATTAGAGAGCACCTTACTCTTTCTTGCCTTCTTCCCTTCTTGTTTTTAAATCCTGTTATTGCCTGATGCTTGATGTATATTTCATACTTAAAATTGACCTTTCTCCCTTAGTTAATGAACCTGAACTGTAAAAAAACAAGGAACCAGGCTGCACACTAGTTATTATTGAATTTTTATGACCATAAGAAAAAATTAATATTCTGTTCAAAGATATAGACATAGGTATAACCAAACCATCATTATTACATTTACAGAAGAAGATTCAGAGCAAATTATACCAATACATTAGCATCCTGAAATATATTCATTTACTTAGTCAAAAAAATTACTCAGCACTTCTTGCTGTGTATATCTATGTAACACTACCCCAACATTCTAAGCACTGGGATGCAGAAATTAATAAGGAAGTTATATGGTGCTGGCCTTCAAAGACTTACCTCCTACTCAGAGTTGCTCAACCTTTTCAAAGCTCTTCCCCCTAAAATGCATTTTAATTCTTCTCTATGTACTCAGAAGACTAGAGATGGTATAGAATTCAAAAATTTGAAATCTTCATCATGAAAACCATAGATGTACTAATGTATATTTTCAAACTGCAAATATTTTATAGGCAACTCCTGCCATTTCCACTATCCAGTTAGGAAGGACATCTTGTTTAATTTATAACACTTATCATTAATGGTTTATTTACCTTCTTGGGATCTCTTTCCATCTCTTAAATCTAATACCAGGTAGATAGAATTTTAGATAAGACAACCATTCAACTGATAGTTTTATAAGGTCAGATAATTAAGCTCACAAATGCATCCTAAAAAGAGTGTTACATACTTCACTGATGAACATCACTATGGTCACCAGATGGCCAAGGGGAGTACTTCAAAGGTGACCATATTGATATTCAGCAATGAGGTTCTATTGTTGGGTATAGTGGTAGCTCCATAGAATATAGGTATGAACCATGCCTTCACTTTCCATTTGTCCTTTTTCCACCTTCTGAAAAGATTTCATTCACTCCACATAACTTCTGTCTTATCACATATATTAAGGTAACTTTCCTCTTTATTCTTTTTATTTTGCTAGCTTTGTCTTCTTCAATTCACCATGACCACCAGTAATAATAAGCACCACCAAATCTTTTACCAAGGTTCTACAAAGTGGAAAATCCTTTGTAAGGTTCTTTGAACAAAACACAATTCCTTCCTTTAAAGAACTATCAGTCGGAAAGGAGAGACAGTAAAGTCTCTCAGGTACACAGGCAAGTTCAATACTCTGGTAAATTCTACAGTGGGGTAAAAATGCGTGGAGGTACAAGGAGAAGAATCCAATTCAGTCATGGAGGAAGCAGTGAAGTCTTCCTGGAGATAGTGGAGACCTAGGGAAGTAGGAGCTTGTTTACCTAGGAAGGGGGCAGTCTCAATGGTGGTGATGGTGGTGGGATGAGTAATATAGACTTGCATTTTAATGTGCTTTTTAGAACATACTAAAGGCAAGCTGAGTTGTGTCTTCATTCTTCACATTAACAATGGTGAACTCATCGACATTTCACCCCAAACAAATTTCTTCTTATTCTTGTTAATGACAATGTCATTCTCCTAGTTTCCAAGATGGAAAAACCTGGTAATTTTGCAATTATTCCTCAAGTCTGTATCCCATATTTTCCATGCCATGTAAAGTCCTCTTGTGTCTCTCAAGTCACATCATTTTCATTGTCACCTGACCCTTCTGCTGAGCCCTGTTCCAAGACTCTACCTCTGATTTATTGTGTATGATCTCTGAGTTCATTTATCTACAAAAGTTATTTAATCATGCCATGCTTCTATTCAATATCCTTTTAATATTCCTTATAGTACTCAGTCCATTTCTATGAAAAGAGCACTCAAATCTTTGAAAATTTGTTCTTAGTTTCATGAATAGACTTTTAGCTTTCCCAACATCTACTCTTGGCCTCAATTAAACTGAAATGGTCTTTCTTTTTCTAATGTATTTTGTGTTTTTCTCCCTCTAAACCACTTTAATTCTCAAAACTAAATTCTCTGAGAATTCCACTGGTCAATCCATCAACTTCAAGATTTCTCTCTTCAAACTTTCCTATTTGTTAGTAAATTTTTTCCCTGAGAAAAATATACATTTTTTGTATTTTTTTTTTATCAGTGCATAGCATGAGAATGCCTATACATGGAAAATAGCATGGAAGTTTCTCAAAGAACTAAAACTAGAACTACCGCATGATATGGCAATCTCATTTCTTAGAATATGTTGGACAAAAGAATTGAAATCAAGATCTCAAGGAAATGTTTCCACTACTATGTTCATTGCAATACTTTTCACAATAGCCAAGAGGTGCCAGCAACACAAATGTCCATCCATGGAGGAATAGATAAATAAAATCTGGCATATACGTACAATAAAGTATCATTTAGTTTTAAAGAAATAAGGAAATCCTTCTATTTGTGACATGGGTAGACATGGAAGACATTATGCTTAGTGAAATAAGTCAGTCAAAGAAAAACAAACACTAAATGATTCTTATTAAATGAGTCATCTAAAACAATCAAAGGAATAGAAATAGGCAATAGAGTAGTGGTTCCAGGGAATGGGAGCAATGAATACAAAATTACAGTTATACAATATGAACAAATTCCAGAGATCTGCTATATATCATAGTGTGTATAGTTAACAATATGTTACTGTGCACTTAAAAATTGCTTACTAGGATACATCACATGTTAAGTATTCTTAAAAGATAAAAAATACCAAAAGCAAAATCCAAGGAGATATAAGCAAACTTCTGGAGGTGACGGATATATTTGTTAACTTGATTGTGATGATTGGCAACAAGAGTGTATGCATATGTCCAAAGTCATCCAATTGTATACATTAATTATGTACAGTTTTTGAATACCTGATATACTTTAATAAAGCTGGAAAATATAAATGCATCTGAGATGAAGATTTCATGTATTGCTTTCAAATAGTTAAATATAATGTAAGACATAATAATTTACTGTTACTTTAATTTCTATCATTTTAGTAGGCTGACTCTAGAGCTTGGCCTCCATTATAATAGCTGCTATACTCTATATAGAAGACTTAAAATAAATGTAGTCTTCCATATTTGTAGTTCAAATGTAGATGCTTTGTAAGTGTAAAAGATGCATTAGATTTTACATACGTAATAAGAACAAAAATTGTAAAAGGTGTCAATATTTTTTGCAATATTTATAAATTGAGATGATAATATTTTGGGTGTCCTAGGTTGAAAAATATATTATTAAAATTAGTTTCAATTGTTTCTTTTTCATTTTTTAGTATGGCTACTGGAAATTTAAAATTACTTCTTATTTGGCTCATATTTGTTCACTCACATTATATTTATGTTGGACAGTTGCTTTAAGGAGCATTGAATCCAAACAAAGAACTATTCTACATGCTTCTTCCATTTGTACCATAATTTATGCCCATTAAGAAAACATCTAGGGCCTCCTCCTAATAACTACTCAATAGTAAGGAAAGAAATAATCCAATTAAACAATGTGCAAGGAACCTGAGTAAATATTTCTCTAAAGAAGACATACAAGTGGCCAGCAGGTATAAGAAAAATATTCAACATCCCTAATCATCAGAAAAATGCAAATTAAAGCCGTGATGATATACTCTAGATATACTAGAATGACCATTATCAAAAAGACTAGAGATAACAAGTGTTGGTAATGGTGTGGAGAAAAGGAAACTTATAAAGCATTGGTAGGACTACAAGTGTAAATTAGTATGGCCATTATGGAAAACATTATAGAGATTTCTAAAAAAAAAATAAAAATAGAAATATTATATAATCCAGCAATCCCACTACTGGGCATATAACCAAAGGAAATGAAATGAGTACATTGAAGAGATATTTGCATTCTTCTGTTTATTGCAGCATTATTCACAATAACCAAAGTGTGGAATCAACCCAGTATCTATCCATGAATAAATGAATAAAGAAAATGTAGTATGTATACACAATGGGGTACTATTCAGCCAGAGAAAAGAAGGGAACCTAGTCAGTTGCAATAACATGGATGAACTTGGAGCATGCTATGTTAGGTGAAATAAGTTAGGTACAGAGAGACAAATACTGCATGATCTCACTCACACATATATATGGAATAAAAGAAAAGTGATATCATAGAAACAGAGAGTAGAATAATGGTTATCAGGGACTGAAGTGGTTGGAAGGGTGATTAGGTGAGGTTGGTCAATAAATATAAACTTTCTGTTCGGAAGAATAAGTTCCAGAGGTCTATTGTACAACATGGTGATTATAGTTAATAATAAATTTTATTCTTGAAAAATGCTAAGAAAGTGGATATAAAGTGTATTCACGAAAAAATGTTTACTATGTGAGATAATGCATATTTTAGTCCTTCTACAATGTGTATACACTTAAATACATCATGTTATAATAAATAAATAAATACAATTTAATCTATCTATATAAAACTATATACATATACAAGATGTAAAAGAAAAAACCGTCATGGGCGGCACC
The DNA here is from genome assembly GCA_963574355.1 of Loris lydekkerianus. NCBI lineage: Eukaryota > Metazoa > Chordata > Mammalia > Primates > Lorisidae > Loris > Loris lydekkerianus. The sequence continues at coordinate 7,346 of CAUYPK010169713.1, forward strand.
TGTGGCTCAAAGGAGTAGGGCACCGGCCCCATATACCAGAGGTGGTGGGTTCAAACCTGACCCCCGCCAAAAAGCGCAAACAAAAAAAAAAAGAAAGAACACTCGTAAACTCTAGAACAGCGGTTCTCAACCTGTGGGTGGCGACCCCTTTGTAACAATGAAAATACATCCTGCATATCAGATATTTATATTACGATTCATAACAATAGCAAAATTACAGTTATGAAGTAGCAATGAAAATAATTTTATGGCTGAGGGTCACCACAACATAAGGAACTGCAGTAAAGGGTTGCAGCATTAGGAAGGTTGAGAACCACTGCTCTAGAAGAATAATAAGATACTTTCTGATTTAGTTGCAGAAAAAGAAATTTTACTAAATTTTGGTTTGGGGGGACTTAGGAAGAGTAAAAAATGAGGCAGTATGTGGAATATAGAGTCTAAAAATTTTAAAAGCATTGGACATAGAGAGACTTCCATTTCAGTGAAATTGGCAGAGGCTCTACCTACAGGATGCTGTTGTAAGGAAACAAGCACTGATCAGCCTACACCTGAACTGCACGTACCTATCTTTAGGGACTGTAGTTTTTTTTGTTTTTTTTTTTTTTTCATTTCTTTATTTTTTATTATTGGGGATTCATTGAGGGTACAATAAACCAGGTTACACTGATTGCACTTTTTAGGTAAAGTCCCTTTTACAATCGTGTCTTGCACCCAAAAGGTGTGGCACACACCAAAGCCCCACTCCCCTCCCTCTTTCCCTCTCTTTGCTCTTCCTTTCTGACTTCATTTCTTTTTTTTTTTTTTTTTAAGCAGGAACTCAACTTTATTGCATCAAGCAGATGCTTATATAGAGCGTGGGGAAGGGGCGGGGAAAGAAGGCAGGGGATGAGGTGCGTGACAGGGTTGGGCCAATGGCATGGTACCACATTGGCTGTATCTAGGTAGAGGCAGTTTCAGGCCAGGCCTTGCTGAGTCCTTGCTACGCAGAAATAGCTCAATGGATCTACTTCTAGTCAGGCTCAGGAAGTTGCACTAGGCCTCAGGCACATGGCAGGGCCCAACAATTCCTAAGAGGGAAATTTATAGCATTGGAAGCCTTCATCAAGAAAACAAGAGAAGAAGCCAACAACTTAATGGATCATCTCAAGCAACAGGAAAAGGAAGAACAGTGCAACCCCAAACCCAACAGAAAAGAAATAACCAAAACTAGGACAGAATTACATGAAATTGAAAACAAAAGAATCATTCAGAAGATCAACAAAACAAAAAGTTGGTTTTTTGAAAAGTTTAACAAAATTGATAAACCTTTGGCCAACCTAATGAGAAACAGAAAAGTAAAATCTCTAATATCTATCAGAAATGATAAAGGAGAAATAACAACAGACACTTCAGAAATTCAAAAAATCCTCAATGATTACTACAAAAATCTCTATTCCCAAAAATATGAAAATCTGAGGGAAATGGACCAATACCTGGAAGCACACCACCTTCCTAGATTCAACTAGAAAGAATTAGAAATCTTGAATAAACCTGTATCAACCACTGAAATAGCATCAACAATACGAAATCTTCCTAAAAAGAAAAGTCCAGGACCAGATGGCTTCACATCCAAATTCTATCAAACCTTTCAAGAGGAACTACCCTGTTTCCCCAAAAAGAAGACATCCTCTGAAAATAAGACCTACTCACAGGAAAGATAAGATGTCCCCTGAAAATAAGACCTAGTGCATCTTTGGGAGCACACCTTAATATAAGACACTGTCTTATTTTCAGGGAACAGTACCTATATTATACAACTTTCCAAAAATACTTTCCAAAGTATTCCTTCTTTTTCTATAGAAGGAATACTTCTCAACATTCTATGAAGCAAATATCACCCTGATCCCCAAACCAGGAAAGGATCCAACAAAGAAAGAAAATTATAGACCTAAACCATTAATAAGTATTGATGCAAAAATATTCAATAAGATCTTAGCAAATAGAATTCAACAACACATCAAAAAATATATACACCACGATCAAGCTGGTTTTATTCCAGGGTTACAGGGTTGGTTCAACATATGCAAATCTATAAATATAATACATCACATCAATAAAATAAAAAACAAAGACTATATGATTTTCTCAACTGATGCAGAAAAAGCCTTTGATAATATCCAGCATCCTTTCATAATCAGAATTCTTAAGAAAACAGGCATAGAAGGGGCATTTCTTAAACGAATAGAGGCCATCTACAGCAAACCCACAGCAATATCATATTGAATGGTGTAAAATTGAAAACATTTCCACTTAGATCAGGAACGAGACAAGGATGCCCACTGTCTCCACTGCTATTAATCATAGTAATGGAAGTCTTATCCATCACAATCAGGCAACAGAAGGTGATCAAGGGTATCCAAATAGGGTCAGAGGAGATCAAACACTCACTCTTCACTGATGATATAATCCTATACCTGGAAAATCCCAGGGACTCAACTTCAAAACTCTTAGAAGTGACCAAGGAATAACAGCAGCATCTCAGGACACAAAATACTTACAAGTCAATAGCTTTTATATACGCCAACAATAGTCAAGCTGAAAAAAACAATCAAGGACTCTATTCCTTTTACAACAGTGCCAAAGAAGATGAAATATTTGGGAATTTACCTAACAAAGGACATGAAAGACCTCTATAAGGAGAACTATGAAACTCTGAGAAAAGAAATAGCTGAAGATGTTAACAAATTTAAAAACATATCATGCTTATGGCTGGGAAGAATCAACATTGCTAAAATGTCCATACTACCCAAAACAATCTACAGATTTAATGCAATCCCTATTAAAGCATCCCTATTAAATCATCCTATTAAAATCCCTATTAAATCATCATACTTTAAAGAACTTGGAAAAGTAGTACTTCGTTTTAAATGGAATCAGAAAAAACCTTAAATAGCAAATACATTACTCAGAAATAAGAACAAATCAGGAGGTATCACATTAGCAGACTTCAGGCTATACTATAACTCGATAGTGATCAAAACACCATGATACTGGCACAAAAACAGAGAGGTAGATGTATGGAACAGAATAGAGAACCAAGAGATAAACCCCACTACTTATCACCATTTGATCTTCAAAAAGCCTATCAAAAATAGTCAGTGGGGGAATGACTCCCTACTTAACAAATGGTGCTGGGTGAACTGGATGGCAACCTGCAGAAGACTGAAACTGAACTCCCACCTTTCACCATTAACAAAAATTGATTCTCACTGGATAAAAGATTTAAACTTAAGACATGAAACTACAAAAATACTAGAAGAAAGTGCAGGGAAAACACTTGAAGAAATAAGCCTGGGAGACTATTTTATGAGGAGGACTCCCCCTCCCCCCCGGGCAATTGAAGCAACACCAAAAACACATTACCGGGATCTGATCAAACTAAAAAGCTTCTGCACAGCCAAGAGCACAGTAAGTAAAGCAAGCAGACAACCTTCAGAATGGGAGAAGACTTTTGCAGGTTATGCTTCCAACAAAGGTCTGATATCTAGAATCTACAGAGAACTCAAAGTAATCAATAAGGAAAGAATAAATAACCCCATTTCTATGTGGGCAAGAGACTTGAACAGAAACTTCTCTGATAAAAACAGGCGCATGGCCTACAAACACATGAAAAACGCTCATCATCCTTAATCATCAGAGAAATGCAAATCAAAACTCTTTGAGATATCTAACTCCAGTAAGATTAGCCCACATCACAAAATCCCAAAACTACAGATATTGGCGAGGATGTGGAGAGAAGGAAACGCTTCTACACTGGTGGTGGGAATGCAAGCTAATATGACCTTTTTGGAAAGAAGTTTGGAGAATACTCAAGGAACTCAAAATAGAGCTACCATTTGATCCGGCAATTCCTCTACTAGGTATATCCCCAGAGGATCAAAAATCATTTGACAAAAAAGACATCTGCACCAGAAAGTTTATTGCAGCCCAATTCATAATAGCCAAGACATGAAAACAGCCCAAGTGCCCATCGACTCATGAATGGATTAACAAATTGTGGTATATGTATACCATGGAATACTATGCAGCCATAAGGAGACTTCACATCTTTTATGTTTACCCAGATGGAGCTGGAACATATTCTTCTTAGTAAAGTATCTCAAGAATGGAAAAAAAAGTATCCAATGTACTCAATACCATTATGAAATCAATATATAACCACCTACACACTCATAGGAATGGCAAAACATAACTATAGTCCAGAAAGTAGAAGGGAAGAGGAGAGAGGGGGGAGGGGAGAGAAGATATGGGGGACCTCACCTAATGTATATGATGCAATGGTATATTTCAAAACTATTAAGAAATGAGTGTAATTGTGATGGATGTGTTAGTTCAATGTAAGCATTTCACATTGTATACTGAAGCAGTACCCTGAACCCCATAAATGCATCAATGTACAAAGTTATGATTTAATAAAAAACCAAAAAAACAATTAAAGGGGCAACATAGTGAAAGAAAGAAAGAAAGAAAGAAAGAAAGAAAGAAAGAAAGAAAGAAAGAAAGAAAGAAAGAAAGAAAGAAAGAAAGAAAGAAAAAGAAAATACACCAGAAATCTAGCAATGAAACTCAAACCTCTATGCCTCAAAGATGGGAAGAAATGTTGATAAAATTGAATTGGGGAAAACATGAAAAAAAGAAAAATAAATAAATAAAAATAAAAGGTTTTAGTAATGGGGTTAATATTTTTGTATTTGTGTTATATGAAAATTGGGGGGGGGGGGACCAAAACACTGTACTTCACAATCATGAACCCACTTGGCTGTCAGAACACCAATCACGCACCCCAGGAACCTGCTCCACTCTCCAAGGGTAAGCATGGAAAAGGGAGGCATGACAGTACTGCTCTAGATGTGGCTGGCCTCCTGGATGCCTCTGGAAGCTTGCAGGGTCCTGTAGGGGTCCCTGGACTTGAGGTTTGCTATCCCAGAGGGACACAGATGTGTGGCAAATTCCACCCCAAAGGACAGCGAGGTTGAGGCATTAGGCCCTAAGCACCAAGACATCTCTTGCCATCTACACTCACACCCAACGTGTGAAAAATGCTTTTACATCCATTTCTAAGTCCATAAAAAGAAAGCATTCTGGGATGATGCCTGTGGCTCAAAGGAGTAGGGTGTCGGCCCCATATGCCAGAGGTGGCAGGTTCAAATCCAGCCCTGGCCAAAAACTGCAAAAAAAAAGAAAGAAAAGAAAGAAACCATTCTGACCATATTAGGAAGCAATATGGCAATATGCTGCATGTTAATTTTAATATTCTTCCTTGTCATGGGCAGGCTTGGTTGGAATGAACACAATACAAATCTCAATCCTCTCCTAGGATTATTAGTTGGAAATGGGTGTCTAGAATTTAAAAGCTAGAATTTAAGCTCTAATTGAGACTTTATCGAGCAAAGGTAGTAAAATTCCCTGAATATGTTCCAGCTCCATCCAGGTAAACATAAAAGATATGAAGTCTCCTTTCTTACAGCTGCATAGTATTCCATGGTATACATATACCACAATTTGTTAATCTCTCACTCTACCACATCAGCCTGGCCATCAGGTCCACACAAACCTCACGGTCCTGACTCGCAGGTCCACACACACCAATCTCAGGCCTTGCAGGCTGCTCCTCTTCCAGGCCACAATACACAACGCTCTGGGGAAGCGTCTGCAGCCCCACATGGGCTCCCATCATGCCTCTGCCACCTACAGCCACCAGGTCCGAATCCCCAGCACAACCCTTGTAACCTGGCCCTTCTCAGCTCATTTCTTGCCCCATCCCTCAAGTACATTTTGTGCCCTCTTCTCCCTTCTTCAAAAAATAGGAACCAGGCAATATTTTAGGTGCTCAGCCTACGTGGACGGACAATAGGAAGACCCTTTCTATGAGGACTTTACCTTCTTATAGGAGAAAGTAAGTAGGTGGGCAGATGATTTGTGGATGAAGGGACAGAAACTGAACGGGTGGATGACACAAGTGGATAAATATTACCAATGTGGAACAGAGGGGTGGGCAGGTCAGCAGGTAACTAATGGAGAGATGGGGGATGGACAATAGAGGTAAATAGATGATGACCACAAACAGGTATGACTGGCCACAAACATGAAGACAGAGTCAGGTGGGGACACCTGCCTTGGATACAATGGACCAAGCATGCTCATGAGGCAGTACGTATTTCACAATTTTACTTGTGAGTCAGAGAATGCACAAAACAGTAGCATCTGAGCAAACAGCTGATGATGGTGAGCAGACAGTGAGGCAGCAACGTGAGTCTGGAGGGGGCGGGCAGCTGCCGCTGCACAGCCCTGCAGCCGTCACGTGCCATGTGCCAAACGGGGACGTGGGTCACCATAAGCACACTGAGTGGACACTGAGGCAAACAAGGGTCATGATCCAAAATGTCTCAAAAGCCCAGGCTGCTGCCACATCCAGAGAGACTCCAAAGTGAAGGGCAGGAGGCCCATTGGTCCAGGGAGCAGCCTCATCCTGCCACTCCTGCTGTGTCTATCTGCATGAACTTGGGGGCAGCTACACCCTGGTTCCTCCATAGCAACTGGTTTGCACAGCCCAGAGAAGGTTTCCTCAAACCCTGCCTGGGATGAAAGCTCCTCTGAGCTCAAGCCTGGGGACATGGGAGAATGAAGACCACTTCAGCTCCCCACAGCCCAAAGGGCTGGGCTCAAGACCGGGTGGGAAGGGCCCAGCTAAGAGATGACCAGGAAGGAGCAGAGCTGGGCACCAAGATTTGACTCTACGGTGACCTCTGGGAGACGCCAGCTGCCTGGGGTGCATTGGTTGTCAGGCAAAGGGGTGTCCCAGGCTCTCACCCCAGAGCCTGGGGTGCTGCCTGGTGGGGCCTGAGTATAGCAGATGCTTGGCTACTCCCTCACCTCATTGCAACCTCAGCAGAAACTCACAGTGGGAGAGGGCCAACAACACGGCCACCTTCCTCTCTGGAGGACTGTCCCCACAGCCGCCCTGAGCCGCCTCAGACCCTGTCTACTGTGCTGCTCCCAGCTCCTTGTGCCTAGGGAGGGTAGGATGACACGCAGGGGATGCACCCCAGGCCCAGGGCCCCCATGTCCACCCCGCGCAGGCCTTTCCAGAGAGATAGTGCCAGACAACACCCAGCAAGCACACTGGCCTGGGGCACCTCAGAGTTGACAAGAAACAGCAAGGGTCATGTTCTTGGCAGAGGATTGCACAGATGCCCAGCTGCCGACCCTCCTCGTCAGCTTGTGAGCAAACAGTGTCCCCAATAGGCTGCTGTGATTATTCCCCACCAAAGTGTGGGAAAGGTTATAAAAAGTAGAGGTTAAAAGCCAGCATGCAGTACATTCCCGTATGGGGCAAGCAGACAACAGCTACCGCCTGTGAAAACAGAGGACACAGGACAGGTGCCTGTGTGCTGTAGGTCCTCAGGAAGGGGGAGGGAAGTACCTGGGAACGTCAATACGGGCCGTAGGCTCCTCCGTGCCAAGGCAGAGCCCCCAAATCAGATACCAAGTTTGGGAACAGACTCCCCAGGTGTCAGGGCCTCCGTCAGGGGACACCAGGAAAGAGGCTCCAGCTTTTCCCAGTAGGTTCCGAGATCACTGCTCCTGCTTGCTGGTAAGGACAGTGAGTCACGTGGTCTGGCAGGGGCCACTTCGGATGCTGTAGCATGTGGCTGGTCCCTGAGCCTCTGCTAAAGAGATTTACCCCACCTCCAGTGCGAACCAGGCAAGCCTCAGTTCCCTTTCTGACATGTGACACGACAGCCATGTTGCCTCTTATTTTAAAAGGTAAATGAGAGAAGACTGGACCAGCACCGTGAAGATGACAGTGACACACAAACACTGCAGCACCGGCCACCAGCCCTGCCAGCTCACTGGGCTCTGCCTCCCAGCAACAAAACGTACAGGTGACTTTCTTTTAAAAATGTAATTAGGGAAGCAGTAAAAAAAAATCAATTTTAACCTACATGCTGGGAGAAAAATACCCAAAGAAGTTTTATTAAAATATGATGTTTCTGGGGCCAAATTAACAAAAGAAACTTAGTGGTGGAGCCCAGGTGTGCCCAAAGCAGCACTGCAGAGACAGCATCATGACGGAAAACTCAACACCCAGCATGGGGAAGTTAAAAGGTCATTTCGTTTTGGAAAACTGTGCTTATAAATAAGTCACTGAAGATAAAAAAAGGAAAAAATATATACTAGCAACCAAGATTATAAAAAGTAACACCAATTATTTAATAGACACACCTGAGCAATGACTACCATTACATGATGAAATTCTAAAGAGGGGAGAACACTGTTCACAGCAGGGGAATGTCCCCCGGGGGCCAGGCTGATCTCAAGGCAGGTGCCTCCCATGAAGGTAAGTGCGGGGCCAGTCCATCCCCCACAGCTGCTCCAGTCCCCTCCCCTACCATCTCGGTCCCCCCCCCCCCCGCTGCCCCCACCTTACCTGACCGGTAGCGCTCATCTCGGGACCCTGAGGACCGCCGGCGGTGGTAACGAGAAGACGAGGACGGTGTGACGGGCGCCCGGCGCTCCTGAGGCAAAGCTTGGTCCACCCCTGGACGTGAGGGAAAACAGAGTGAGGGTGAGACACTCTGGACGCAGCCAGCCAGTGCTGTGGTGCACATCACTTGGAGGACAGGCCACAACTCTCCCGCAGCAAAGCCGGGACCTGGGGCCATCCTGTGCCTCTTTGGGTCACCAATGCCATCACAGGAGATTTAACTGAGCCGCCTATAAAGCTGAATTCCAGTCAGGGCAAGGGTCCCCAAGACAGAATCATGTCATGACCTTTTAATAAAATTAATCAAACAGAAAGGGTCATATAAATTCTTTAGGAAAATAAAAGTTGTATGTATCAGTAAATTCAAGTTAACTCTAAAATAAACCTTATAGGATACTTTAACATAATTCAGTAACCAGGATGCAGAGTAAACTTCCAGTTTTATCAATTCTAGATTACTCTCTGGAAACTTACTCCATTTTAACAAATGGCATTTGAATACAGCTTTGATGAATTACAGGAGATGTTACTGTGGTCAAGTGAAAACAACTCAATCGGGTACGGAATCTGCCAGGGTGGCAAAACCAAACACCACCAGGAAAGACTAACCATCACGGTAAAAAGATAAAGAAAGTCTGTGACACTGAGCCTCGATCTTCAGAAAAGGACCAGTCATGCCTGACTGGCAGCAAACCAGACAAAAGTTCTAAGGAAAACAGGTTTAGCCCCTGGTTTTCCACATTGGGCTCCCATGACACTGTCCTGTGGGTTTAACCTCCCATGAAGTGACTTCTGCTTTTGCTCCCGACTTGTGTCTGTAGTTCCACATTACCAGGCTGACGCCTCAGAGCCCAAACCCTGATGCTGCTGTCAGGGTCAGAATGGAATGTTTGCACCTACCAAACACCGTCCAGTTACTGCCTACAGATGAGTTTTGTAAAATATTTTTTTGGGGGGTGGAGAGGTACAGAGTCTCACTATTTCACCCTCAGTAGAGTGCTGTGGTAACACAGCTCACAGCAACCTCAAACTCTTGGGCTTACGTGATTCTCCCACCTCAGCCTCCCAAGTAGCTGGGACTACAGGTGCCCACCACAACACCCAGCTATTTTTTGTTATAGTTGTCATTGTTGTTTAGCTGACCCAGGCCAGGTTCGAACCCGCCAGCCTGGGTGTGTGTGGCCGGTGCCGTAACCACTGTGCTACAGGAACCAAGCCTATAAAATGATCTTTAAAAAGCTGCCTTTGGCTCGGTGCCCATAGCTCCATGGTTAGGGCACCAGCCACACACACTGAGGCTGGCAGGTTCGAACCCAGCCTGGGCCTGCTAAACAACAATGACAACTATAACAAAAAATAGCTGGGCGTTGTTGTGTGCACCTGTAGTCCCAGCTACTTGGGAGGCTGAGGTGGGAGAATCACTTAAGCCCAAGAATTTGAGGTTGCTTTGAGCTGTGACGCCACAGCACTCTACCCAGGGTGACAACTTGAGACTATCTCAATAAATAAATAAATATAAAAATAAAACCTGCCTTTTGTTTTTATCAAATAGAGGGAAAGTATTTATGTCCACGCTTAAGAGGTGAATTTTTAACATTCCTTGAACTGTCCACATTAGACCCCATGTGGACTCCCCCCTTTGCCCTGTGTCCCTACCACCCTAGGGATCAAATGTGACCCTCTCTGTGGGGCCATTGCTGCTGCAACCTTCCAGCTCACACTTTCTGGTGCCTCTGAACTACCTTTACATCTTTTCCCCATTCTCTTGGCTTTCCTTGCTAATCTTCTGAGAAAAGTTCTTCCCCACACCTTTCTTGCCTGTGAACACTGACATCCTGATGACCATTTATTGGTTCCCTTTTCCTTAAAGTCCCCTTAGAGCACCCCCCACTCCAGTACTAGCTTTGGTGCCCAGAACTGCTGCATGGTGATGGCACAGGGTCCCTTTGTCCCTGACTCAGTCACCTGTCCCCACGTTCCTCAATGTTTCCGTTCTCCTGAGGCTCACAGGCACACCTGAGCAGCTTCAGGAGAACGAGAGTGACAACAGGTAACATAACATTGTTTAGCTCCAAATAGCTAGGAGGGGGGTATTGAGAAGCTCAAGACAAGGGCTGTGCTAATTACCTCGATCAGATCACTATACATCCATATGTGTGGGAACAACAACAAACCCCATAAAAATGAAAATTAACATTTGGAGGCCCAGTACCTGCAAAGGTGTTTCTGTTCTAATGTGATCGGGTTGTTGCTTGGAATTCTAAGTAAAATTATTTTTATCCCTTGCCTTTTACTTCCCTTACTGCTGGGAAAGTTAACGTCACTCTGATGCTATAGTCATTTCCCAGTGAAGAAGCTAGGCCAACACCACACCCCTTCCCCAGAACCCTTCCAGCTGGGCTATCCATCACCCTAGGAAAGGCCTCTGGCCCTGGGCCGGGCCATCCATGGCAGGAAGGCACTGACTATGTGTCTCACGTGTGGCTGCCGTTGGCTTGTCAGAGCCTGGACCCTTCCTCATAGCACTCACAGAGCTTCCATGTGCTGGCCATGTGGGAGGCACCAGGTGGACCCAGGCAGAGCAGCACCCAGGAGGCCTGGACCAGGCCCGCTTCCCGGCACCACAGAAGGGGATGCAGCAGCCAGCACCTCCCATACGGTCTGAGCATACTGTGTTCATTAAGCCACTCTATCAGCACTGAACCCCGAGAGGGGTCTGCTCCCTCTGCCACTGTACACATAGGGTAGCACTGATTCGCAGAGCTGTGTCACCTTCTCATGGGAGCCAGACGTCCACGCAACCCTTATTGCTCCTTGACCAAGGCCTCTGGGATTCCCAGATATGGCCCTGCATTCGTAGTGTGGCCTGGACGCCTCGCCTCTCCCCACACAGGGTCCCATAGGGTGTCCTGCTCGGTATCACACTCCTGATACCCACAGCAATGCCGGCACCTGCTCCCACTCAGTTGTCACATTATGGGTCCCTGCCAGAGGGATGGAAGCCAGCAGGAGGGGCAGGGCCATCTTGCCCATGTCCAGACAGCCCTGGGAGCAACTTACCCAACACTATGTCAGGGAGGATTTTATTTTTCCTCTGGAATCACAGTAGTATTAAAATAAATCTCCAGAAAGAAGGCTAGTCGTTGAGAAACCAGGTGCAGAGATGAAAAGGGAGCCCAGGAGAGAAGACAGACTGGGGCGGGTGTGCAGCCTAAGGCCCCTCCCCACCCACTTCCACATCCTCCACATGGCCTCGGCCCAGCCTGGTGGGCACCTAGCCTGCTGGGCAGTCTGGGAATCCAGTCCCTCCTCCTTGTACCCATGTGTGGGGTCTTGTCCACTTGTTTCACAATAAGTGCAAATAAGGACTTTGCCAGAAAGTAAAGCTATGTAACTGCTGGACAGAAGGGTAAGAAACGTACTGCATTTGCAGCGTGTGAGCATCAGGAAAGAGAAAGACAACCTGAGCCTCTCCCCAACCACATGACCCCAACACCCTGGGGTTCCCTCGTCATTTCCACTTGTCTCTCATTAGCAGACCTCTCTGGCATAAGTTTGTGTGCATTTACTTAACATCCCTCTCCTAAAACGTACTGTCTTAACTGCACTCGGGACGTCTGAGTTGGGGAACACAGGTGTGGAACTTGGCAGTCTGACGTTTGCATCTCATCCCACCCTCGGTGCCTCTGATGTAGGCCTGCTGGACAAATTGACAACTTCATCAGCTCTGCACTTTTCTCAATTCATAGATTGTTTCCAAAACTCCACATGAGCCAGTCCCAAAGCAAGCACCATCCTCACTGCTGGGCAGACACACCAACACCAACTCCAAACACACCAAGTGGCAAGTTCGCCTGACTGCTGACACCTGGGACAAGGGACATGTTCATCAGATGCCCCAGAAAGCAGCAGGAACTTCCCATCACACCAATAGCCGTGTGTGAAGGACACATCCTGGTAACACAGCAGAATGGGCCTGTCCGAGCAGGTTCAGGGCTCACCAGGAGCACAAGTAATTTACCTTTGCTGCAGCAATTCGACCTGGAAAGAAGCCAGCTAAGTCATAGGCAGCTGCTGCCAATCCACCCCTCATATTCCTCCTCTTCTGGGATTTAAGCTTATGTCGCACAACACAACACAGCCTGGCTCTGTAGGAGGCACAGGCTGAGAAAAGGGTCACCTGTTCCAGCAGACATGGCTTCACTGTCCACAGAAAGCTGCCCCGTGGTCCCACAACTGCACTCTGGGAGGCCAAGGATCACTTGAGGTGGACAGTTTGAGACCAGCAATAGTGAGACTTCATCTGTCATAATAGTAGGAAAATTATCCAGGCATGGTATCACCTACCAACCCAGCTACATAGGAGGCAGAGGCAGTAGGGTCACTGGAGCCTGGAGTTGGAGGCTGCAGGGAGCTGTGATGACACCACGGCCCTGAGCAGACCATGGCCACAGGTGGAACAGCTGGGCAGCGTGCTCTCTGTCAGGACTGTGTGTTCAGGCGTCACACGATCCCAGCAACATGCTGGCACTTTGGGTTCACCATCAGCTGAGCTGCTCACAAGCAGCCTCTTATCCCAGTGCAGGGACACACCTGCCAGCCCCTGGCTCATATACACAACACGGGCAGTAACTGGGGGGCAGAAGAGGTGTTGACACACCTGCTGTGGGGCCTCAAGCAGACCCTTCACCTGCTCAGAGCCCACTAAACGCCCTCCACACCCCACTACCAGGTACACCAGGGCAGGGGCCCAGGCCACTTGACCTACCGTGACCACTACCCACTAGATTTTGGTGAGTGTATCTAATGGGAAGTCACTGGGACAGGACCTGGGCCTGCCCTAGCAGGGGGGAATCAGGCTCAGACCCTTGAGAAGTGCTTGTGAATGACAGCTAGAGACAGGCGAGGTCCCAGCAGGTACAGGACACCAGAGGAAGCTATACAGAGCGGGGGACTTAGCAGGGGCTTGGCAGCTGCCTGGCACCAGCCACCCCATCACCAAGTCTGACATCTGAGCCCAAGAAGTCACCATGGTCCCGGTACTGAGGGGCATCTCAAGACAACTGTGTGGACCAGGTCTGTACGGTGACTGTCGACAGCAAAGACACCATTCTGCTCCTCCATGGGCTATGTTCTCCGGCCTACCCCATTGGCAAAGTCGGTTCTGTTATTAAGACATCCCTAAAGAGAAGACTAGATATCAGGTTTTATTTTCTGTTTTTATAAGTTTAATTGGGTTCAGAGATAAATGAAGGATGGAGTCTGTACAAGACACTGCATCCCCAAAACCACACATGGGTAAGAACAAAATGGCTAAGCTCTGTAGTACGTTTTCTCTCTGAAAACGATCATCCAAACATTCTTTCTTCTTTCACTGGACATGAGAGTCTGCAGCCTCCATGGAGGGGGCCCCACATGTGAGCTGCCAGCTTGCAATAAATAGATGAATGCCATTCTAATTTACCTCTACTTGCCCCAAACGACATCTCAGAAATATTCTGAGAATATTTTCTAGAGAAACCTTAATATTTTTTCTGGTAAATAAAAATATCAAGGAGAAAGGGTTTGATAAAGTTCATTGAAACACGAACCCCTTATGAAGGAAACTGCAGGGTAGGATAGGGGTGAATGGGAAAAAAATATGTTCTTCAGAAAGATCCTGTACAAAAATAATTCTCTTCCAAATGGGGCCAGTCATGAAAGAACTGAGCTTAGAAAACACCTGCTGTACTCAGTGACTCCCGAGAACCACATCACATGCAACAAAGACCACTCACCAATCACCTAGAGGCCAAGTAACTGAAGAGCCAGCTGGGACTGGCCCAACCCCAACATGCGAGGCCCTGGCATCAAGGATGTCCTGGGCCGGCCCTCGATCCATGGGAACGGGGTGGGTCACAGACCCCAGCAGACCCGTGCCCTAGGCAGGTTCTACTGTCACACATCTGAACACAAAACCTCAGACATGGACCTCACAGCCACAACTAAGTGCTGGACACCCTTAGCATCCACACTGCTCCCACAAGGGTGTGTTGGGGGAGCAGCGGGCATACTCACTACATCCTGGAGGCCAACTGTAATGCTGGAGTTTGCCTGTTACTGGTGTGTGGTTTTAAAACAATGCTATTATTTAAGGCATAACCTTGAACATGAACCTTAAAATTCAGCCTGCAATACTTTTTAGTCTATTAAAAAGTGCCTTGGATTCACCTTTTGCCTCATGAACTTATATTCAAAATACTGCCCACCAGAGTGACTCCAACCTTAGGGTAAGGCCATTATCTTTAAGAATGTGCTCTACGATTAAATAATTTTTCTATTTCAAAACCCAGCTATAAAAGCTATCTCTTCAGCTATAAAAGTTAAGATAGAGCTACACATCTCAAAGACCCTCCCGTCAGCAATCTCAGAGGCCAAGATTAAACCAAGGTCTCCGACTAGGAGACAGAAGTTCATAGGAGACCAACAACTTTAAGAAGAATTTTATAATTTCAAGTGTTTTGTAAGTGATGTCCCAACTGAGAAAACAGAAATGCAGAAACAGGACGTTCTACTTTAACAGGAAGCACACAGACCTGGGCTCTGGCCTTCGGGGCGGCCCCACCTATCTGTGGTTGAGGCCATGGCCTGTACTAGGCCATGACTTGCACCACGCCCTGGACTTTTGCACAGCACGGCTGGAGGCAGCCAGCCGGTCTTCACTCCCATACCCTGCTGTGTCCTCTGTCTTATCAAAGCAGCGCTCACCGAAACGAAAGTAAAACAGAGGCCGGTTCCCCGTGGCGCTGGCCGCCCGCTCCCTGGCCGCGGCTTCTCGGACGTCGCACACCCCGATGTGGGCCGAGCGGAATGTTCTTCTTGGGGCTCCTTCACTGTGCTGCAGTCTACACCGGACCACGGCAGCTCCATTCGCTGCTGTAACAAGTTGAAAAAAAACTAATTAATTCAAACTTTAGTTTTTTTTAAATTTGTTACAGCGCTGAACAGAGCTGCCGCCCCCATGCAGAACAGCACACAGACCACCAAAGGGACCATGCCGGCACAGCTGCGGCCAGAGAACCGTCCTCAGGAAAGCGAGGAGCTGCTTCTGTTTCACTTTTGTTTGGAGAAGGCACAAAATTAAATCCAAGCAGTGTCGACAGCCCAGTCAGCCCAGCCGTCCTCCAAGGCGTGATAGCACCTACCTGAGGTAACTCAGCTAGTGACAAGGCAAGGACAGCCAGGACAGGGGCAAGATAGGCCACCACCTGCACTCCCCACACCGGCCCCTGCAGCCTGGCACACGACAGCCTCAGTCAACCACATGCTCCTCTCAGGGACAACGCTCCTTCCGTGAGCCACACCAAGCCCTAAACATACAGGTCTACCTTACATTGCCTGTCTCCAAAGTCAATCTCCAAGGCGAGACTCCAAACACAGAAACTCAATACACGTGAGTCCCTGGAAATGCCCTGCCAGGTTGCAGGGCCCCGCCAGAGGCACCAGAGCCGGGGAAGGCACTGAGCCGGGGTTTGCATGGATACAAGGCACAGTGAACCTTTAAACTTCTTGAACAGTACAGAGCTTGGTCTGGACTCTAAAATGTGTTACTATCCTTTCTATTTGAGGAAAATGGTGCCAGGATTTACTCTCCAGGTCACCCTCACGCTGACCTGGGCTTGCGCTGGGAGGTGTTGGGACCGCAATTCAGTTTTACTCTGGACCTCACTCAATCACAGACCTTACAAACTTGCACATGGAAAATGCTGAAAGGAAATAGACTTTGCACTTTAAGAATTGGGAAGATGAGGTTTCACAACCTCATGTCACAACTCAACCAACCTTCAAAATTTCAGAATCCCAGGCAGGGTATTGTATCATTGTTAGATTTCTAATCCTATGACACTGACAAAATTTTAAATCAACTTATACCATAAATCAGTAGCAATAAATAGCTCACTAAATCAAAAATCATGTTTAAATGACAAGTACTCTCATGCTTTTTTAGGAATATGATGACTTTTTGAGGTGACTGACATATTATTGATCTCTACCTATAGACGGAACACCTATATTACCACATTTATAGAAACCTGTCTGTACGTTCTATGTTCACAAACGTATAATCAAACAGGAACCTGAGGTGATGAGTACACACCCCACAGGTGGCCTTCTGCAGACCTGGGGCTACGGGAGGATCTGCTCTGGGGAGTCTATTTTGTGGGCTGCAGTTAAGGCTCAAAACCAGACATTTACTCTGCGGGGCACAGGGGATGGGGTACATACTCGGAGGCTGGGGAAGGTAGGCGCCAATTAACTTTGACCTCTTCTTTTCATATCCTTTTTGTGTGATGTCACCTGCAAGAGAAAGGAAAAATATTCAGAATGGTCTCAACAGGTCACGTTTACCATGCCAAGGAAGCTAAGAAGCATCTGTCACTGTCTACAGCTTATTTGCCTTGTGGCTGGAATTTAGGAAGAAGGGGCGGCCCATCCTACACCTTCACTGCTTCCCTGCCTTCAAAGGAAAACCTACCACACTTCAGTTACCAGAAACTCCTCAGCTCAATACACGTCTACATCCAGCCCCCTTCTCACTGGTATCCAACTGATGGGGTCCAGAACAGAAGCCCTGTGATCTAACCCATGTCCCTGGCACCGGAAGCCCAACTCCAGCTTTGGGACATTAATTAGCTCAACCAAGGACAGACCAGGCCACTGTCCACACCCGCACAGTGGGCCAGCACAGCTGCTGATACCACCTCCCACTATAGAGATTTTTGGAATCAAGGAATTTAAACTGCTATGATATTTTTGAAAAATGAGTGATGAGGACCAAGGTAAAATGAAAGAACATGGGATCTACATAGATGCAAAATATGTGAGAAAGGGACTCACAGTTCTAACAAGAACTGTGGGAGCCACAGGCTCACTCCTGGGAGACGGGGAGGTCGGGCCTGTTTACGTCTTCCCTAAGTGCCAAGCCCTGAGCGCAAGCAAGAAAGAGACCTTATTAATACCCGATAGCCTCTTCCAACGACAAGCTCCAATACTCATGGTGCCCTCGAATTTTCTTGGAATCTTTTAAAACCTTTCTAAAATTTAGATCAAACCATCACTCCTGGAAGAGCTAAAAATTCAAGACTCAATAAAAACATAGCAAACATAGGCAGGTTGTATTTGCTGCTTGAGTGGCCTCCCCCACAAAACCCATGTCTAGAGCTTGAAGACAGAGCCACAAACAGCCACAGGACATGGCCTGAACATCCTCACGGACCAGCCAGAGCTCTGGTTCAGCTGTGTCAACACAATCGCTGGTCAGCGACGGGCTCCCTACATGCATCAACTCCTGTGCCAGATGCCGCATGGCCGCGAGCTGCCCAGACACCGAGGACACCTTACTGGGGGCCCGTTTGAAAGGACATGGAGCTCTCAGCACAGAAACTCCCACACTCCGGAGGTTTCTGTGAGACGTCAGGGAAGCAAAGAGCTTGGCCTGAACTGGCTGTGAAGCTGTCTCTACGGACTACAGCTGTGAAGTGACAGGACTAGAAAAGTATCTGGTTTTGAGGAAACACTAAGATCAATCGATCTGTAAAGCAAATAAGATCTGAGAAGCCTCAAAAACCTGTTGGGACACTGGCCAGCTAAGCATCCAGGTGAGACCTGACTGGGGGCACTAACCCAGAGGCTTTGTCCCAACACGCTGGAGGGTGGAATTAAAGGGGAACCAACGTGCTGGGGGTGGGGGAGCTGGGGCAGGTTCCAGCCCCATCCCTACTGCAGAAAAGTAGGGTTGCTCTGCCCTCAGAGGTCAGAGCAAGGCTGGCCGGTCCACTCACTGGTCCCCGGGAAGCCTCAGGAGGTAACCCCTCTGCCCCAGGGCAGAGTCCTGGCCTTCTCCTCCATGTATGCTCGGCATTTTGGAAGTCAGGCCCACAGCCTGCTCCCGAGTGCGAACACTCAACACTCAAGCAGAAACAGGAGAGAGGGAGCAGGACAGGCGAGGAAGAGGAGACGCCGCCCAGCTTCCACCTAGAGACCCACAGTCCTCAGTGCAGACAGAGCCCAGCTGAACTGCGCCTCAGGTCATATTTGGTTCTACCCCCAAATCCAGTCAGGTTTTATTAACTTCTCAAATGAATGCTAAGCATGGAGGTGTCTATCTCCGCTGCTCCCTCCCTGCCCCTGCCCCAGCAAGGCTCTCACGGCCTGGGGACGGCTGTGTGTGGCTTGGTTTCTTTGACATTATGGTACACATGGCTTACCCTCAAAACCAGAGAGTGGGCTCAGCACCTGTAGCTCAAGTGGCTAAGGCGCCAGCCACATACACCAGAGCTGGCGGGTCCAAATCTAGCCTGGGCCTGCCAAACAACAGTGACAACTACAACCAAAAAATACCTGGGCACTGTGGTGGGAACCTGTAGTCCCAGCTACTTGGGAAGCTGAGGCAAGAGAATCCCTCTTTAAGCCCAGGAATTGGAGGTTGCTGTGACCTGTGATGCCACAGCACTCTACCAAGGGCAATAGCTTGAGGCTCTGTCTCAGAAAAAAAAAACAGAGTGAGGCCTTATGAAAGGGGCAGGGTGAGCAGTCAATGACCGGGCTCTGTTACAGCTGGGAACCTGCCGATGGACGCCACAAGCAGGTAGCCAGCACCAACGTCCTCCCGCAGAGACTCCATCAGTGACCTGGCAGGCATGCGAGTGACCGCTTAACTGTTCAGAGCCCTGGTAGGGAGGGGGAGGGAATCCACCATGGCCACACTGCCTGAGCACATGTCACCCACAAGGACCTGACATCCCAGCACCGAAACTGGGTTTGCTCAGGCCCCAAAGCATCAGAGCTAAAAATGTCCTTGCTGCTGTTTCCGTTACGTAGAGAAAGTCCGGTTATTTTTAACTCTACAGCTACTTGGCATCTGGCAGACAGAAGCCCGACAGATTTTACAACAAACCCATTGCAAACTCACAAAGTGAACTTTCTACTGAATGCGGGTGGCTGGTGAGTCAGCCCCGTAATTTGAAGCAACCCCTGGTTTCCTATGTGCTGATTCCGTGATAAAGACAGAGTGAGGATAGACAATGCTGGACAGTGGTGGGCCAGGGGTACCAGCCAAGGTCACACAGCCCCTTCCCAGGACACCACAACCCAATTGCTGCCCTGCGTCACCATGGCAACACTGTGGGCTCCGGAGCACACGTTTCCCCTCCGTCTTAACCCCATCGCACCTATCCTCTCCTGGGTCTAGAAGACACAGCCTTCAGGGTGAAGGCTATAGACCGTGGCTGTGGGGTGGGGTGGGGTGGAGGGTCTTCGCACTACACCCCACCAGACAGACCCAAGGTTTGGCAGATTGGTTAATGTCCTTCCAGCCTGGGAGCGAGAGGCCTGCCTGTCAAGGGCATGGTGGACGTCAACCCTCTTCGGCAGACAGGGCCTCAGACAGGAGAGGGAGCCCGCTTCTGAAGACGTAGTTGCCAGGTTAACATACACAACCACAGAATCCCTTATTTTCCCCATAACATGGCAAACAGCATATTCTCTATGCTTCAACACTCAAGACACCTATTTAATACCCTTTTCAATTTAAGAATAAGAAGATATGATGGAAAAGTGCAGAAACTGTGACCTCAGAGAGGGAAAAATAAAAGTAATCTTCCGAAACCCTTCCTACCTCATGAAAAATACGCAAACTTATTATTCTCAAAGAATTTCCATAAGACTTAAAATTTCAGTAGAAATTAAAATTGTCATGTTTTCCACTGCAGAGAAAAAAGATTTATAGACAAGTCCTAAGTTTAAAGTAAAAACACCAGCAAAGCAAAACAAGCAGGCTGACACGGAGTTAGGCAATTCCTTCCCTCACCAAACCAAAAAACCCTTTTTCCCAGTCACATTGCAGTATGAGTTTCATACCTGATTCTCAAAGAAGTGAAGCAAATGTGCCCCCAACTCCTCTCCTCCCTGCCCCCCCGAGCCCCAGGTGTGAGTTGGCCAATCTGGACCCAGGTGGAATTTGTGTAGAGCTGGCCAGAGCCTCAGACAGCCATCTGCAGATGTGGGACCCAGAGAGTCCCGTGGAACTCTGGGTCACATGCGTGGCCACAGAGCTGCTTCTGGGGCAGGGATCAGTTCTGAGTAAACAGACCTGTTTAACAGTGATGGTTCCACAGTCCTGACATGGAGTATGTCATTTAGTGCTGTACATACAAAGCAGTTGGTTCCATGTTTACAATTTTAAGCTATCGGGGGCCTTCCTGGCCAACTGCTTTATGAGGTACAGGGAGCTCTCCCTCTCCTACAAAGTGGGAGCCCGTTTATCTTTGGGACACACTCCACTCCTTGCCGTGGGCCTGCAGGGCCCCTGTGCACACACTGTGGTCAGGGTGCCAGCAGACCTGGGCCCTCCCTTGTGGGCTGAGCAGGGCTGGGCCTCTGGACGGACAGCCACTGTTCTCACAGGTGAAGCAGAGGTAGTTACAACCACCTTCCATCCAGCGCAGTTGCAGAGATCAAATGCACAGACCAGGGACTCTTACAAAGCATGCAAGAAAACAACTTAAAGCATGTGGCAAGTGCTTCCTTCAATATCTGCCCAAGTCACACTTTCTAGAGAACTTGGAGTGGGCAGGAGGACATGTGCAGAGAGTCCTGCTGAGGACACCTGTGGGAGCCGGAGCCTGAAGAACCCACGGCCCTTCTCCGCACCCACCTCCTCAGCTCCCTGCATGCTCTGCCAGGATGGCAGCTACAGGCCACAAAAATGGTCCCATAACTGCCCCACCCAAAGCCTTTCCACCCTTTCAGGCCTGAGAACAAAATCCCCACAAGGCCTCTGTGTCCTTGCGGATGCTGCTGCCTCCCTGGCCAATGCCTGTGCTATTCTAGGACCCCACAGAGTGGAGGTGCCAGTTCTGTCCAAATCAATCCACAGATTCAACACAATTCCAATACTTCTGATGCTAATGCCACCATTAAGGTTCTACAGATAGAGACTAAGCTAATTCTAAAAGTTATATGAAAAGGCAAAGAAACTGGAATAGGCAAAAATTTTTTGTGGGGAAGAATAAAGTTGGAGGAGCCTGATTTTAAGATTTTAACTATAAGGCTACAATAAGCTAACAAGATATTGGCCAATGAAGGGACAGATGAGTGGACCAGAAATAGAGCCACACAAGTACCTGCACAGCTGATTGATTTGGACAAGGTACAAAGTGAATTAAATTGAAAAGTGTCTTTTTAACAGGGTGCTGGAGAAACTAGACACCTATAAGCAAAAACAGAACCCAAACCTGGACCTCGTTCCTTACACAAAACGTAACTCAGCATGTCTGGCAGAAGCAAGCAGAACAAACGTGATAAAACATGAAGCAGTCGCCCAGCAAAGCCCTCGTGGCTTCAGTAGAAAGTTCTCAGATATGACCCTGAAAGCACATGCTACAAAAGGGAAAAATAACAAATAGACTTCATGAAATATAAAAGTCCGTTCTGTAAAAGGCACTATTATGAGAATGAAAACCAAGCAACTGTCTGGAGGAAGTATTTCCAGCCACACCCCAACATAGACCAAGAACCATTCCGATTAACATCTGGGCAAAAACCTAAATCAACACTGCCATAGGGTGGCAAATGAGTACCACAAAATCCAGAGAACTTTATTACCTGTTACTTTAAAAACAAAACTACTCAAGGGAGAAACAGAAATGAAATCAAAGTACATATTTTATTCTATTTTTTGAGATAGGGTCTCACTTCTGCCCAGGATGGAGTGCAGAGGCCTCAGTCTACCTCACAGCAACCTCAAATTCCTGGGCTCAAGTGATCCTCCTGCCTCAAGTGAGCCTCCCAAGTAACTAGAACTACACGCAGATGCCACCCCAGGTAGCTTTGGGGGGGGGGGGGGGGAGGAACTAGGGGTGGGGTCTAGCTATGTTGCCCAGTCATAAACTCCTGGCATCAAGTAATCCTCCAGCTCTGACCTCCTGATATGCTGGGACAAAGGGGGCACATCTAGCTAAGAAGGCACATGCTTTTAATAGCTCACAGAAAATTGTGGAAGCTTCCTTGCATTTTCACATAAAAAGCCAACTACCTGTCTAGGAGGAGAAATGGTCAATAGCTCTAAAGCTGATGGGCAACAACTGTGGCCTCTGCAAAAATGAATGAGATTACATTTCAGGGAAATTCACAACAGTCCTTAGTTCTCAACTACTGTTATATCTGTGCCTGTTTCCTGTTCAGTTTAGGACATCCTTCCCGAGTCTCAATCCTCCTCCTGAGCAGCTCATGGTGGCACCAAACAAGCCCCAACAGCTGCTGCTCCACCAGGAGGTCTCACTTTGGAGAGCAACACTGACATACGCTCTGGGGTGACCAGCATGAACCGGGTCCCGGCAGGTGTCCAGCCCAGCTCTTGGGGGTGACCAGGGCTACTCAGCTCCATTCACAGTAACATACTGGTGAGGGGAGCTTACCACCGTTATCCCCAATTTAGAGCTGAGGAAAATGAGAAGCTAAGTGATAAAATCAGACTCGGTTCAAGCCTGGACACTGACCCTGACCATAGCAAAATGGACACGTATTAGCCTTTTGGGCACATTTTCAACACAGCTTTCCTGGCTGTAGAAGTTCCAGCCGCACTTAAACTGTATTATTCTGAGCACTTGGGAACACCTGGAATGAGGGCATCAAGCAGCGGGGCAGGGTGCGGGGCAGGGTGCAGAGCTGGTGGGGGCGGGGCAGAGCCGCATCTAGGCGGTGCCTCGTCTGAGCTCACCCTCAGCCACACCACTGGCCAGGGGCGTGGCTGCCACAATGTGGTGCACCTGTGTCCCTGGCAGGGTCAGCGCAGCCTCTGCAGCTACTGCCAAAGGACGTCCTGCCTTCGGGGCTTTAAAGGAAAACATCTGCCGCCAAACAGCCTCAGTAGCAGATTCAGTGTGAAATGACCTAGGACATGGAGTCCCAACCAAGTGCTCATCCTCATCAACGCTGACTCGCCAGGCAAGTACATGGAGAAGCATGGCCTCTGTTTAAAAAAAAATTCTTCCAGGTTTGTAATTTCCCCCATTCCAGAGACTTAGAACTATTGGGGGTGGTGCAGGGGTGGGTCCAGGCTCAGTTCCCCATGGGGGGAGGGTCACCTTTCCCAGGCATTGGGGGGGCAGTCTCCACCCTCAAGATGATGACACCTCTCAGGCATTGAATTGGAGACAGAAGAGACACATACACAGACATAGTTGCTCTAAAATTAACAAATCCCTAAGTAAGTATTACATTTTAGAATCGTAAGTTGGCTTGGTGCCTATAGCTCAGCAGCTAGGGCGCCAGCCACATGCACCGGAGCTGGCACGTTCAAATCCAGCCCCCGCCTGCCAGACAACAATGTCAACTACAACCAAAAAATAGCAGGGCATTTTGGTGGACGCCTGTAGTCCCAGCTACTTGGGAGGCTAAGGCAAGAAAATTGCTTAAGCCCAAGAGTTTGAGGTTGCTGTGAGCTGTGACACCACAGCACTCTACCGAGGGCAACATACTGAGACTCTGTCTCAAAAAAATAAATAAATAATTAATTAATAGAATGATAAGTTGTTTAAGCTGTAAGAACAATTAAGCCTGGTCTTCACCTCTGCAACATGGGTTTGTCTCTCAGGGTGTACACCTCCAACCACAGGCAAGGCCACTGGGGCAACAGAAGCTGCCCTCCCAGGCTCCCCGCCCCCAGAGCCCACCAGAGTGTAAGGTGCCTGTCAGGAAGAGGGGTGCCCACTGAGGTGTGGGGTACAACAGGACAACCCAGACTGCTCTCACCAAGGCTAACACCATATGTACTTACTGGCCCATTTGCATTTTATGCTTGTAATTTTTGCCTTCATAAGCTGTGTGGTGCTGAAAATTCTTAAGTGCAGTCCGCAGACTTGGGTATTATCTTGCTTTTGTCTTAGGGGCATGTTACAGAGGTAAATTTACAAAGCTAAAAAGGCCTTCTGAAAGTGGACTTCTAATCATAGGAGAAGAAATATTTTATGAGCCTTTATAGAAAAGTGTTGACAACTTCTGTTTCAGGGAGAAAGTACTTGGTATTCATATTCACACACACACACACACACACACACACACACACACCTTCAGTGGCACCTTGAGCTACTTAAGTCACAGTCTTACAGATATTGCTCAAAGTTGTTCAAGTTACATGCTAAAAGCATGTGTATTTTGAGTGACAATAAGACACACTAATATGTCTTAAGTACACATGTCCAATATTTTATGCATATTGGCTGTTTTTCCTTCCAGAGCAATACATCTAAATTAATATTTTTACTCATTGATTTTAGAATTGGATTAGTTTTAGACAAAGAAAGATTTAAATTGAAGCTACTAAATTAATAACTTGCAGAAGGAAAGTTACTAAATTAACTTACAAAAAAAGTTAAAACTGCAAACTAAATTTGCTAGACATAAGTTTTTACAATTGTTTCTGTTGTATTTTTCCTTGAAGATGGAAGTCTCCACTTATGTACAGGGGCTGTAGCCCAATGCTGAGACAAAGAGCAAAATTAATCTTCACTGCCAGCTGCACCACACCCGGACTATACCATACTGCCACCTATAATTCACACTTTGTATTACTCCTCACACACCTTAGGAGGAGGTAAAAGTCACTAAGTTTAACCAGGAAGGAAATGAAAAGCAGATAGGTGATCTTCCCCCCTCAATGTTCAGCATTCACATAAACATTTACACTATTTGTCACAACAAAAAATACCCACAACTCATAACTAGTAGATTCATCTTCATAATTTTAAAAGTAAAAGGATCCCCCAAAATTAAATAGATAAAAGGACCCAATTGGAACGTTCCACACATACAAAATTTATACCAAAGGGCATTTACAAACACTGATGGTGAGGACAGGACTCTGTCTGACCTTCCTGTAAGCTGTAGCCGGCCCCACTGCACACATCCTAGAGGCAGAACTGGGAAAATGCAGCACACATCCTAGCGGCTCAGACGGAGGAAACACAGGAAACTTACATTCCAAACAGAGCAGGAATTGAGAGACCCACGGCTGTTTTCAGCCCACAGAATTTGTAATGTGAATGTCAGCCACATCAGTGACCGGGAGGCTCCTTGTTGCACTCGGGACACGCTGAAGAGTCCCCCACACAAAACCTGCCAGCACTGAGAAGCCACATGGCCCCAGGGTTTGCTCTATTCCAGGGGTGGCGAACACGCGGCTAGAGCCGCATGCGGCTCCCGGCCAAAATGAATTTCGGCTCTTTGCCTCTTATCATTATTTTGTATACTGTGGCTCTTTGCCAAGTTTGGATTTTGTTATGCTGCTTCTGAG